>NQII01003848.1:190247-211916 GCA_002778355.1 Clitarchus hookeri | reverse complement strand
ATTTGCGCAGACTCCCTGCGCTGTTTTGCATAACTTCAACTTGAAGTTAAAAAAATACTATATGACCATTTCAAAAATTTTGTTACAAGTTTTTTTTATGTGTATATTATTCCATAGATGCTGTAATTTGAATGTCGACATGTTATTCAAAAACATCTCGAGTTAAGGCAGGCCGCGCCATAATCGTGCACCTTTCACGCACGCGTGTCACGCGGGCAGCGGAACGCAAAGACCGCAGGGGTCGAGCATCTTTACCCCGCCAGCGCCGGGGGAATGGAACAACTCCGCACTGTTTTTTGAATTTTAGATAGATTCTCCGGATGTATATTTTTCNAGACAATTCCCCAGTACTACGCTCCTGCACCCTTTCGAGAAGGAAGTGTGTTTGAATCGCAGGTATGCCAGCCACGCCAAGTATGCCCGAGAGATCTAAATATATGGCTATTCACTTGTTAACAGATGTCCAGCGTCTAGTTAAATTGGCCATTCTGGTTGGTAGGCTTGAACCGTAGTAAACAACCTCATGAATTCGTTTTTTTAGTGTATACCACGGTATTGATGTGGCTGCCGGAGAACATGCCAGAAACAATAGATGCATTAAATACAACCTGGTGAAAAATGTATATTACTTTTTATACAATGTGAAGTGAAGATAACAGTACTTTTGTTTAAAAATCGAGAATATAATGATATTTTTTAGTTCACGTAAATGTAGCCTTCAACGAAAAATCAGCTTGTCTAGTAAAATGTTAATTAAAAGTATCTACATTTTACTTCGGCTTACTAACTTACTAAGCGGTTTTGTCATAATTCATATAGCTTTTCGTGAAATACATGTGAAACTGAGCGACGAGGGTAACTATACGCAAATTCTTTGTGAAATTTCAGATAGAGAAAGAGAGAGAAAAAGAGTGGTAAAGAGTTTCGCCCTAGGCCACAACTTCCTGAGAGCGTGTTTGTTCGCACGTTAACATGTCTGTCTCGTCTTCGGGGTGGAGTGTAGAGATTTGGGCGGCTCTTATCAACGATGTCTTGAGAGCCAACCAGAGTGAAGCGAGGTGAGTATGTAGAACCGCCGGAATGAAAGGGCGGGGGAAACGGGAGATCGATGAGAAAAACTCGCCGACCAGCGGCATCGTCCGGCACGAGTCCCACGTGCGAAAATCCGGGAGCGACCCCGCCGGGAATCGAAATCGACGTCGATTCACCTTGGTAGGATGCAAGTGCTCTAGCCGCTGTTCAATCGCAGCCCCCGCAAGTATTCGGGAGGTGCCCGGTTCGAGCCCCGCCATTTGTACTATTGATGGCTATTCCCAAGAGGATACCTGTTCACNAGTATTCGGGAGGTGCCCGGTTCGAGCCCCGCCATTTGTACTATTGATGGCTATTCCCAAGAGGATACCTGTTCACTGCTGAAGAAATTCTTTACTGTGAGACTTCAAGTTTGTTTGCCAGTCACATTTACTGTATCTGAATGCTGATTATAGAAGATAAATAGAGATTATATAGTCTATTTGCGGTCCATTCACACTTTTTGAATCAGACCTTTGAAAAATCGCCCAATGTTTGGCGTGTTTTAGTCATATAGTAAATATGTAATCTGTCACAAGCATTTTATACTCGTGTAAAACAAAAATTGCCCTATTTTTATTAAATTGAACGTTCACTTACACTTATCTGTAGCTCATAATGTTCTTTATTAATTCATATGAACAAAAACAGGGAGAAAATACCTGTGTTGGTAATGCCTCGTAAGAAATTGTTCTTGGGTAAAATATTGATACACTTATTGAGCACAACTACGGTTCGCTATACCTATGGTGTAATTTTCTAGACTAGGTTTAACTTTATTTGCTTGAGGTGGAGGAATATCCTGAAAGTATAATTTCAGCAGGGTTTCAGAAAAGATGGAAGTAACCGTGACTGGACTATATTACTGACACTATTATTTTCTTGTAGTCGGCTCTCAATGAAGTAATTCCTTCCCGAGCTTATTAGTGTTAATTCAAAAATTTTATGGTCAAAATGGGAAGTATTACAAGCTCACAGCTGCATGTATTTTAACACACACTGATTGACAAAATTCCCAGTAAAGGTGGACGCGAAGTACGAAAAATAGTTTTATGCTTTACGTCGTATTTAATGTGTAACATCTACATTCGATGACACCGATCATGTGCTATATAATATCTGTTTTTGAGTTACACAAAATTAACAATTGGTATTTTAGTTAAATGAGTGTTTTTTTTTTAACATTATCACATTTTAATTTCACTAGAACGTGAATAAGGCATATGACGAAAGTATACACGATTATAAAGGTATATTTTAAGTACGGCTATGAAAGTAATCAGTTAACTGGAAACTTCTTTTTATTTTAAGATTTTGTTTCTACGTCTATGTCTGTAGCAGTATCTTGGACAAAACTTCTAGAAATAATCTTATACATTTGTACTTTTTTTTTTATTTCGTACTCATCCAGAAACATGATTACGCGCTCCTTTAAAAATAAAATGATCACTGTGTTAGGTATATCTCCTTTAAGAATGATATATTCACTAGTAGTAAATATCGCGTTTCTCTGATAGTTCGCATCACCTGTTTTTTTTTCCAGTGATAGGGCTTATAATATAAGGCCAACCAATTGCATCTAAGTCTTCTCTCAGAAATGTTTGTAATTATTATGTCAATATTTTGTAGATATTCCTAATCCTGTAGTCCTCTAGTTACAGAATATTAATTTTGTTGATTTTATATTGTGGTAATTTTGCCAATTATTACAACTTTACAAATAACATATTTAATTCAGTAGATGCGTTATAGCAACGTAGAGATTGTTTTGATANGCCAATTATTACAACTTTACAAATAACATATTTAATTCAGTAGATGCGTTATAGCAACGTAGAGATTGTTTTGATATTTGCCAGATGTCAGCCTATTATGCCCTTAATCATCTATCCGGCTAACAATAAAATTTTCAAATATATGATTAAAACCACTGTTATTATTAAACATTCCAACACTGCAGGAATGAACCGAGGTCGACAAAAAAAAACGACGCACAAAGCATGTACCGGTTGTTTTCAACGACTCCAGCTACAAGGCCATGTGTCTGCGTGACAACGGGTTCCGTAAATCATAAGTAGCAGTCGCACTGTGCACTTTGAAAGGAAAAAAATAATACGTTCACGTCAGCTTAAATAACCGAGCACACTAGAAAGGCAATGTATTTCCATATCTGAACCCATCGTAATTGCCACCTCTGAATGGCCAGTAAATACATCGCGTTTCATAATGTTGGAAAAAACTTGGTATGGATCTCTTTATAGCCTCATTATTAAGATCTTCGATTTAGTCTGGAAAACAGGAAGTATTTTCTGCTGAGCTCTTGAGTTCCATTTTATTATATTCATTAATAAGTATGACATTGTAAGTTGAACACAGATCTTACATACACATTCAATGAATTTTTTTGGTTTTATTTTAAGATGTGATTTGTAGGGTACAAATTTTGGAAAAATTTTTCATTTCCGACAATTTAACAGTTCTACTATCACTCTTTCGCAATTCAGTGAGGACGCTCATATCAAAACATGACGATGTTCTGCTTTAATTGACCCAGCTAAATTTGAAATCACACTTGAGGTTAATTAACACAGATTATTTCAGGTTATGTTAAAACAAACTTGCCGGCACGTGTAAACGACACATTCTGTACTCTAAGAAATTATTCGCCACAGCAGCGTAAACNGTTAAAACAAACTTGCCGGCACGTGTAAACGACACATTCTGTACTCTAAGAAATTATTCGCCACAGCAGCGTAAACGTACAGTGAGAAAGCGCGAATAGTCAAGTTTTGCCCATACATTAGTGTAAGTGATCCTACATTTGCTCTGGAAACAGTCAAATGGGTAGGGATCTTACCAACCTTATACGGAATGTTCGGAAACTAAGTGCCTAAACTCCAGAAATTGTTCTTCTGGACCAATAGTAACACAACAGTTCTAAACATTTACAACCAGAAACTTTATTTTATATAATTTAATTGTGTTCAGAGTTGCGGCTTTTAACACCTAGAATAACTGATTCTAAATGTTTGATAAATTTATTTAATACATAGACTAACCTTTACCAGATTATCTTTTATATCGGTAAACGTCTGTGGAATAATCGACAAAACATTCAACTTTGAAAGAAGTTCAGGTTCCCCATTGGTACCTTCAAACATTAGTGACAATGCAACAGCAATTACATTTAGGGTTACATTGATGTGTTTCACTTTGAACTTTAATGAAGAAATTCCAACGTCCCAATGGCCAATTTTTTCCAATTGTCGCAGATGCGTCAGAAGCTACGAAAAAACTTGATTATCAGACACAAAAAGAAATTAAGCGTGGTTTTAAATACTGACGAAATTTATCTACTCGGAAGACTACAGCCAAACATTATAATTCGTATAACCAGAATAAGACTTATTTTCCTGAAGAAGTAAGAAGGTGCGTGACGCGAACGTAATCGGCGACGGCAACCATCAATCTATTCAGCCAAAACGGCGCCTATCGTCTGTCTTGAAGAGCCATACAATTGGTCGGTCTAACCCGCTGCTCCATGACACAATACAGTTAGTCGGTCTAACCCGCTGCTCCATGACACAATACAGTTAGTCGGTCTACTACGCTGCTCCATGCCACGCAGTTGGTCGGACTACCCCACTGCTCCATGCTCATAGTCTATTCGCGGTTTCTTCGCACTTTTTCAATCAAACCTTTGAAACCTCACCCCATGCATGAGCTGTTTTGTATTTTCCTAAATATGCCATGTATCACAAAAGTTTTATACTTATAATAACGTAAAAGTACTTTATTTTTGTTAATTAAATATTTTTATTACAATTGGTCTTTATATATAATTATTTTTTTTATTATACTTGTAAAAAAGGGAGGATATATACGTTTTGGTAATGCCTAGTAAGAAATAGTTGGCATGCAAAAATTGTTTGTATGAGGTGGAGGAATACCTCGAAAGTATAACCTGAGCAGAGTTTCAGAAAAGTTGGAAGTTACCGTGAATTGACTATACCTCGCTTCAACCTCATCGGTTCTCAAGCTCCCGTTTTAAAAAGCCACCCAAACTTCTCCACTATTTCAGGCCTTGTCTGAAATGATAAATTCGATATTTTTTAATTTGTCATTTCATAAGTTTCAATTCATTTGTTTAACACTCGTGGCAACGCATTTTCACAGTAACAGCAAAAAATTTTTTTATCGGAACTCAACGGTTAAAACAGATGTTATATTTCTGCAACCCACACTGGAATGCTGCGAATCGGCGAATAAATAAGAAAACAATAAATTATAAAATAACTTTAATAAAAATTTGTTGTGAAATATATAAACAAAGCACAACACTTACTTATCTTTTTTAACATGCCCAGTGTATTTTTTTAAGAGTTATTTATTTCAAATTAACGTTCTAATTACGCGTTGGCGTATGTGTTTTGAAGGTCAAAACCAACATGGCGCTGTCTTTGTAATTTTGTATTTTTTCTAAAATCCGCTTGTTACAAAATACGAAATACCAAATTGCCAAATACGTCATTACTTTTGTATACAAAAACCGGGCCACGTGATCATTTTGTCAACAAAACCTGCCATTTCGGACACGGCCTCGCTCTAAGCTCACCGCTCTAGCGGTGACTGCAGCCCCTGTGGGGGAGGAAGAGGAGGAGGAGGGGATTATATTTGAGGTCCCGGACGAAGGCACGGCATGGCAGCCGTGGCCACACAGTCGTGAGGGGCGTAGCCCCGGGAAGTGCCGGTCTCCTTGACACCACGGTGGCAAGGTCCATCCCGGGGCTGCTCGATTCAGCACGCCCCCTCCGCCAACCGTAACTCTCCATTCCCTCTCCTTCCCAACCCCTCGTCCTTCTTTCACCTACCACAAGTAAAACCCGTTCGCGTTCAAAGGCTGTCCACGGTAAAATAAACACTTTTGGAAGCCCGGCTTAGGATCTACTTCTCTGATTACGTTGTATACATCCTCCGTGTATAAATTGAACATGGCCATGGCCCTGGTAACTTTAATCATTCTTCGTTGAAGGTAAACTGTTAAATTATTAGGAAATGAAATGTTTTAAAAATTTGTAATTTTTACACTTCAAATAATAATAATAAAAGTGTAAGAAAGGGATGTAATTTCATTGCCAACAAATGTTTACCAAACATTTTTTTATTCAACGTTAGGAACTGGAACTACTTTCTCTCTGTCGTTACCAACTTTACTGGGTTTGTTATGCCAGACTTCGTGGCCATTAAAATATCTGCAGGTAGGGCAGTGACATTTTACAAAGGTTGATTTCAAAAGTGCTCAGTTTACCGCGAACAGCCTTTAACACAGGACTCTTAAGAAGTTTTCTTGCCATTTCGGATTTACGTATTTTCCTTCATAACTTAATTTTCGGAGTCGATATTTAAAAACCAAGCTAGTCAAGGCATAGGGAGCATCTTAATAGTTAATTCAAAATCCAACTTATTTTTCTTACATGATCAGTTTCACATGTGTAATCGTTATCAAATATTACCTAATTATTAAATAATTTCAATCCCACATTAGAAAATACTGGCAGAATTGAAACGGTACAAAGTTAAAAAAATTCGCTAAGTACTTCTCTTTGTCATGCCTTTTTATGTTTGGTCATAAATTTTCATTACGAATATTTGTATGAAAAATTTAAAAAAATGAATACTACCCCTTTAAGTGGCTGTATCGCCCATTATAAAGAAACGATTAATTTTAGTG
Source organism: Clitarchus hookeri (assembly GCA_002778355.1). NCBI lineage: Eukaryota > Metazoa > Arthropoda > Insecta > Phasmatodea > Phasmatidae > Clitarchus > Clitarchus hookeri. The sequence continues at coordinate 205,114 of NQII01003848.1, read as the reverse complement.
TCTTAACAGAAGTGTCAGAGTCATTACTAAAAATTTTTCATTATAGAAGCATTAAATTTCATATTCCTGTGCAAATTTTTCCAACTGATTGTTAATAAGTGTTCCCTAGTTGTCATCAAAGGCATTATTACAAATAAAATTATATAAAGTGCATAAAATGTGTTGAGTTGATTTTTGCACAAATATGCGTTAGTAGTTAATATTTTATGTCCGTAATGATGGGTAAGGTAATAAGTTGAGCTTCTATTGTCGTATTTTTTAACAACTGCTCCTAAAATTAAATAAGGAAAAAAATAAATTTAAAATTTAAAATGGCGGTTGACGAGGGCTCTTAATAAAGGCTGTACACAGTAAACTAAGCACTTTTGAAATCAATCTTTGAAAAATGTCACTGCCCATACCTGCATATATTTTAACGGGCGGAAGTCTGGCATGAGCTTAGTAAAGTTGGTAACGACAGAGGGAAAGAAGTTCCAGTTCCTAACGTTAAATAAAAAATGTTTAGTAAACATTTGGGAATACCAAAGTTATTTCCCTTTCTTACTCTTTTTTTTATGATTTCAAGTGCAAAAGCTAGCCAATTTGCAAAACATTTAATTTTATTATACTTACGTTGACTTTATTTAATTGAATGTAAAAAAATCGATCAATAAGTCTATTGTGACAAAAAATCTAACCGTATTTCCATTTTGAATACTTCGAAATGTACGTTTTGCAAAACTTCTCGCCCTCTCATCAAGTAAGACAATTAAAACGGTCATAAAGCCTTTATAATTTAAAAAACCGGATTAATGTTTACAAATATTTGTAAGAACAGAGTTCACGTACATCCATTTCAGCGACGAAAGTTTATCATATTTATAAGTGAATTGCGTGCATATAAAGGAAATTATTGAAATTTTTAGTATATATTACTATTATAACTTTATTACATACTGAGAAAACGTAATTGTACTTAAAAATAGGCAACACCAAATAACTCGCCTAAATAAGGGCCCGGTGCCCAAAGCCCCACAGTACATACATGCTGATAATTCACTAGGCCCCTGTCCCACTGTCAAATTTTCGCCTTCTACACTGCCCCTGCCGCCGACCCAATGATTTGTGAAAGTGTCAGGGTGCTTTTGCTTCACAAACACCTAGTGAGTTATGGGAGTTTCGGCTTCCGGTCTCACAACACTAAATGCCATCCGGTGGCGTATGAGGGTTCGGCGTTACATACTGTTATAAGAGTACTAACGTAAACCTGCCTTAAAAGTCAGCATAATTGTAGAACGCATCGCAGATAGACGCCTCAGTATTCAGGAGAATTTGCGAACATCCCCAGCGAAAGAATGCCGAGAAGACGATAGCCCCGAGGTCACACCATCAGGGATAAGCCTACTCAATAAAGCGGTAGCACTAATATAATGTTTTTTTTCTTCACTCGTTGTAGTAAACGTAATTGTATAACAATGTTGTAAATGAGATATAATTATACATGTCTCTTGCGTGTCGTGATTATAAATACAATAAACTCACAATTGGCTCAGAGAATTTCGTTTCAAATTAATAGCCCATTATCAGCTCCTTTGACGCACCATCTTGTGCACTATGAAGTCGCACTTCATCGTCACTTATATTAAATCATGAAATCAAAATATTCAGAAATCATAAAAACAGAAATTGATTGTTCCCTCTTCCTAAGGTACGATTTATCCCCTCATTATTTCATGATCCAATCTCACGTAATTAAAATTTGAAGAAAATGAAGTTTATCACTTACAGATATAAAACTCATTTTATATAGTTCTACAACTTCATTAATTCGCAAAAGGTAAAAAATAAATTAGTTTTTGCGTTGCCTACTTGTATTATTAAATATGAAACTCTTTTTTATCACCACACTATTAATTTAATTATTGAAGTGAGCAAAGATAGGTTATAATCTGATGTTTAAAACTTGCAATTACAAATGTTGATTTGTTCACATCGCATTAGTTCTCAGATTGCGACAAGATTGATGTTCAATTTCAAGTACGCTTTCCAATAATTTGCAATCGCTTTGACATGGAATTTAGTTACAAAGTTGTCATACAGGTATTGAACATGTAAATATTGTAGAACTGAAATAAAATGTGTATATGCAGATCTCAGTCTCCCTCTGCTAGTAGTTTACAATAAAGTAGGGCTGAGAGCACTTCAATATGAGCAAAGAGCAAAAATAATTTCATCACCAATAGCTTAACTAATGATGGCACTAAAAGTTGGGTAGATATAGTAAATCAGCGATTTACTGATTCAGAATCATATTAAAAATCACAGTAAAACTAATTTTATTTTAAACAACTGTTTAAGTAAGTGTATGCAAAACTGTTTCAATTACTTGTATCGTAATTATGTTTCATGTTTTCTCTCTTTCCCATATAAAACTGTTTTTTCCTGTAGCTGACATATGTGATTTAATTTAATTTCTTTATTTGTAGTAATGAATACCTTGTTGTAATGTAAACGTTTTAGTGTGTTTAAGCGCTGGTCTTCGATGGTGTCAAGTTGTTGGTGAGCGCTCAAATATTTCAATAAAATTAAATAACTCGTAACTAAAGTAAATAATTTTCTGTGGTAGTAAAGTATTACTTATGTTTATGTTTTACATACGTTTCGAACGAGACGTACGGTTCAAGGAAGGTGTTTATTTTTCCTTCTAGCTCTCGAGAAAATTTAAGTACCAGGAAAATATTTTGGTTTCTTGCCTAATAAAATTTACCAGCAAATTATTGAGAAAACGTTACCTGTAAATGTTACTGTTATAATATCTGTAAAACTTGCCAATTTTTTTTTAATATGCCAACTTGATCTTTATACCGCCGGTTTTAATACTAATATTGATCACAGCGCATTATAAAAGATTTTTCCTTATCATTACCACTTTATGTCGACAGGGGGACAGGAAAGCAATTAGTTTTCACAAAAATTCTGTCCTCTAGATTGGAACCCAGAACTCGTACAATGAACTAGAATGTTACCCAACGCCATATGCCAGAGTAATTGCGTTTGTACTTTTACNCTCGTACAATGAACTAGAATGTTACCCAACGCCATATGCCAGAGTAATTGCGTTTGTACTTTTACGGAAGTACAGGTAAGTGAACAGTTTTTATAAACTTAAAAAAAAAAGTTAGCAAACAAATCTTCGTGCTGGCGGACCTTGCCGTAAGGCAGTGCATTAATACTGAACTGTTCTCGTTAGAATCCCAACTTGGCTGTATTTTTTGTTGTATTCTATTTAAGTACTGGTAATTGTTCGCTACTTAATAACTTNCTCGTACAATGAACTAGAATGTTACCCAACGCCATATGCCAGAGTAATTGCGTTTGTACTTTTACGGAAGTACAGGCAAGTGAACAGTTTTTATAAACCTAGAAAAAAATAAGTTAGCAAACAAATCTTCGTACTGGCGGACCTTGCCGTAAGGCAGTGCATTAATACTGAACTGTACTCATTAGAATCCCAACTTGGCTGTATTTTTTGTTGTATTCTATTTAAGTACTGGTAATTGTTCGCTACTTAATAACTTTAAACGCAGCGAGTGCAATATATGTTACGTTAACCTTGAACATTAAACTCCTGATGGACTCAATCCTTTGCCGACTTGTAAATAGGTAACTACCACCTTTTAGCACCAACTCCTATGTGCATAAAATTATTACGATGCAATTTATGGCTGCAAAAAAGATGAAATACACACTCTACTTAAGTTTTAACATCACAGTTCTTATCATTTCTGTAATCGATAAAGCCTGCAACCGGTCTAAAGTTAAATTGATTGACAGAGCTATCGTTCAATATAGTACGCCTTACTCGTTCTTCCCTCAACGTAAGAATCAATGAAACATGCATTATATGATGTACCGTGAAGATTGGAGATGCAAAGAGATGTGAGGAGCAGATTTTACACTTTGTTGGCGCTAAATTGCGTGAAGTGTGAAGTAATGTAGATGAGATACGTGGGTGAAGTAGCGAAAATGTAATACACACAACACTTCACAACTCTTTAACTACCGACAGGGATAGCGCTAAGAAAATATAAATTTTCTATTTAAAGAAAACTACAGCAGAGACGTGTCAGAAAATGTGCAATATTTAATTTGTAGTACTGTTAACAGAAAACTTGCAAGTAAGGGAAAAAATCTGAAATTGTGTGCAAAACAACATTAATAATTAATTATTAATGACATAATATTTACACCAAATTTTCAATAAAAAAATATGCATTCTTATATTTTATTAGTGGAAGTCTATATCTTGGATGAGGATACATTAGCTTTAAACATGGCAAAATGAAAATGAACTCCTTAACAAATGATTCTTTAGTATCTATTCTCATTACTAGTTCAGGGTATACTTAGCTGAAGAGCTATACCAGAGCATCCATGTTTAAAGCTTGTAGGAGTGAGTTCAGGTTAAATACAACATAGCCTTGCCAAAATGTTCTGTTAAAATTTAAATGCCATCTTTGCATCATAAAAATTGATCTGTGACTTAGCTGAATCAAAATTTAACACGTCAAAATCTAGAAGGTCTGGAAGGTCTCGTTAATCTGGTTCTGAGCAGGAGCATTTCCCTGGATGCTGCAGGACATCATCTTGAGAACTTCTCTTAATTAGGCTTTCAGGTGTATAGTACACATGGTTCCAGCACTTTAGCACAACGCAGTAGTTAGACATCATAATACATGTGAAATTACGTGGGCGGCGACCGCACAGGCCTGCTTCTCATAGCTTAGCTCAAGTGTCTTTTTCTGCATCGAGACAGCCTGTTTACAGGCGCGAACTCGGGGAAAATTACGTCGAAAATTAATTGAAACGCCTTCAGGCTGAATCCACGCGGGTCAGCGTCCTGCCGTTGGAAACCAAGATGGCTAAAAACTATTCAAAAAGGCTTAACTTAAAACGCATTACAAAATCAACCAATCACGAATGTGCTGGAGGCAAACATTACTCATCACGTCACTTAGTTGCTGTGGCAACGGATCAACAACTGCTCAGTAACTAGGGCCTAACAAACAAAATAAAATTAAACAGAATAGAAACGCATATAAATATTTTGCAAAAATCAAATTAAATCCGAATTTATTTTCTTAGCTATTAATTTACGTAATAAGCAACGTAATTACTCTGCCAGTCAAAAATAACATACAGGAAATAAAATTACGCCTTGAAGATAACGTAAATCAATATATCATTAAAATTGTGTATTATGGCACAAATTCACGAGGTTAGATAATGATTTAACAAATAAGATATTACGTACTTCTAATATTCTATTATTGCCTTCACAGATCTTAAACTAAAGTACATCAATACATTCGAAGAAGATGTATGAATACGATGGCTTCAGTAAGAGTAATTTCTCCCATCAACTATGTTTCACCTGTCCGGGACAAGTCTACAACTTTACACTATTACAGTAATTAAGCATTGTGTGCAGAAAGCGTGTAGAAATTTGCGAATTATCATTCTACTGGAAAATGCTGCCTATAATATTAATACTCGTATAAACCGCTGAGGTTTACAAGTGAGAGCTCAGACAAATATAAATTATTCCTATAATAAAAACGACGGTACTTTCAATGTGTGAAAATGTTTTGTATTTTCAATGGTACTTTTAGTACACATTTTATTAACGCTTAATGTAGAAGTACAAAGTCGACGTCCTTCATGTAATACTATGTTAAATTACTCTCATAGTGTAAAAGGCTCGGGTTCGAATTGCCGGCAATTGGATGCGTGGGCAATGTTAGTAACAATTCAAAATTTTCACGCTCTGAACGGGATTCGAAATTATATTGGACTTCCATTGCCCACAGTGATTACGAAAAAGGAGTGAACGAGATTTGCATACCGGGTCCATACCGGACAATAATGATGTTTTTAAAGTTAACGGCAATGGTGTGGTAATGCATCATTGTCCTTTTTACTTAAAACACAAAATTATCACGCTGTACCTCCTCGAATTATCTGTCTACCAAAAAAGAGTATATCGGTAAAAAGAAAATAGCATTCCTTATTACAAAAAAAAGGTGTAATGTGAAGGCGAAAATAATATAGTTTTGAAGAGATCCCAAAGATAAATTTCCACCACGTTAGTTTTTTTCCTTTCCAAATGTTTTGTAAGTCGACTAGAAACTTAATATCTTACTGCGTCATTTCGATTTTATTTTCCGTGCCTGATATTTTGGAAAAATTTTTGTATACATACCATGACTTCAAATTCAGCCGAATGTAAATCTCCGGCGTTGACACTTCAGTATTTTCTTGCTCTGCACTCAGTAGTTAAGGATTGAATTAATTATGACTTGACGTTGCCTATTTGAAGAGCCGTTCATTTTTTTTTCTTTCAGTTGGCGAATAAGTCTCTCCACGTCCTTGAATATCAATATACGAGCGTTAATACTACCGTATTCGGTCTAATCGAAGGCACATTTCATCGTATTACCAACGTAAACCTCGCAATTATCGAGGTGCCACGTCAGAGCGATGCTACGCGACTTTGAATTCACTGCAACCTGTACCTCGTCTGGCGGTAGGGTCGACAAGACAAGCCTGTCGCCCGAATCATCGTGGGTTCGTGACTTCGTTTCACGCGTGGCTGGTACCAGCTCCGGTGAAACCACACGCAAAGCCGCCTCCTTTTGAAAACTTGCTGCAAACATGGCTCCTAGAAGTCGACGATACACATGCGCCGCTCCCTCAATGCTTTGGCATTCCCGGCAAACATTTCAATAATGAAAACTCTAGAAATTAATTTCAAACGAGGGAAATTTACTGCCGTGCGCCAAATACCAGCCAATGTTTTTTAGCACAGCTGCAATTGTTCGGGAAACACTCTCGCGGGTAGTCCATAAAAGTCCGTTGACCTCCTCGCCTCTGACGCCGTTGGCCTTCCGAGAGGAGAGAACCATCGGGCCAGTAGTGGGGTGTCCACCGTATCGCACGGTTCGGTTTTTCGAATCTGGTATCGTGGATGCGGCTCCGTCTCTATGCGTGACGGACTTATGGAATGTTCTGTCGAGTTCTTGGTGTCTTGGTATTTTCTGGATTTTCTGGATTTTTGTCAGTTTTACACGTTTTGATTGTTGACGATTTGAAATAACTTTTCGAATAAATTGTACTTCTGGCTGTAAGGGTCCTTTCCCAAGACATTCGCGCGTATTCCTGTGCGCCTCTCGGAGGAAGTGAAGTTAGCCACCCGGCTTTATGAAGCGGGTAGGGAAAGTGCCCCGCATTGCACTGAAGACTCGCTATGAAATTAAGAATTATAAATACGGTCTTTAGAAAATTCGTGGTTATTATAGTATTTCTGAACGCAACCTTTGGAAAAAAAAAAAAGTTTCGGCAAATAATAACACATGATTGATCGGATACGCCAACTCGCATGCTTCCAGTTAAGTTGTAATCTTCTTAAATGTAGGAAAAATAGTCCCACGTCTTGACGTAGTATTAAAAGCGTTATGTTCGAATTCGTGNTGGTATTAAAAGCGTTATATTCGAATTCATGGACAGCAAAATAATTTCATGTTATTTCTATTCCTTATATACATATGAAATGCGAAATGACATATTGGTCTCACAGTTATGTTCTTCTAAATTTCACAGTTTTTTTCCTTTTCCAACGAATGTATACAGTGGTAAGGACCATGGCAATATTAATTTTATATATGGCGGAGGGATACAAAATACGAGGAAAGTTGATCCTAAGTAGAGCTTGCGAAAGTGCTCAAATATCCGCAAGCAGGTTAAAATTTAATTCAAGCAATTTTTTGAGGGGAGGGCTTTCCCCTCTAATTGTTTGTTAGTGCCGAAACGGTTCACTGTTTGCTAATAATATATATTTCTATAGGCTGTTCACGGTAAAGTGAGAACTTTTGGGGCTATAATTAGCTTTTACTTTCAGCAGTTTTTTTATCATTTAACGAACTTTTTAAAAATAAGTATAGCCATATAAGTAAAAAACACAGCGTGTATATTCCACCGTACTCAGAAGTGAACATCTCGGGCAAAAATAAAATACTATTGGTGACTGTTATTCCAAATGAAAGGGCTTTCAAAAGTGCTCACTTTGCCATGAATAGCATATAACGTGTTTTTCCATCACAATGGCAAAATGTGTCAAGGCATCTTTATTTTGACTGTAAAAGTATAGGTTTTCAAAAAGTTTTACTTGTGTTTTGCGTCCCAGACCAAACTTATATAGTGGGTAATCTTTTAACGTAATTTAGTCTAAGCTACATAAATGTCCAACCATAGGATTGAGAAACGTAATTATGGGCATACGTGAAATGCCAGAGTTAAGTATTTGTNAATGCCAGAGATAAGTATTTGTTACGCCTCTGTAAAACATTGGCACACAGAATTGGACTATTTGCAAGTATAGTGTTGTTATGAACCCTGATGGGCTCAGTGTAAAAGTATTAGGCAAACGGTGTTGTACGCAAGGAAAAATAATTCGTTTGTGTCTTATTATCACTTTTTCTGAGAATGAGTGTACTAAATAATATTACACTCAATTACACATAACATGTAAATTTTGCGATTTGCCCTGCAGTAAAATTCATGAAAATACACATTAATGACTCTAAATAACCTAGCCTCTTATTTTGTTAACAATTTTAACTTTAGAATGGTAACTGCAAATATCCCATAGTAAACAAAGTTGGTGTTACAGTATCCAAATGGTTGTTCAATTATGATCCAGAAATGAGAATGAAAACGTATTAATTATAATATCGAAAGAGAAGACGGATATGTGGATAACCGTGAGTCAAAAATGTGAAAAGTGGTGTAAATTTTCTTTAAGCACGATTTTCTTTGATTTGTATTGAGTAATTGAAGAGATTTACTTTTATTGATCTCGTCCAGGGAACGATCTGAATGGATTACTAAACGGAAAAATATTTANATAATTGAAGAGATTTACTTTTATTGATCTCGTCCAGGGAACGATCTGAATGGATTACTAAACGGAAAAATATTTAAATTGTGTGTGACGAAATGTTATTGATAATGCGTCGTGTTAGTATACAAACAACTAAAAGTTGTTGAGAAATGTGGAATCCTTAAGGGCCCTCCCTCCCTTGTTGTGAAATGGATCTCACTGTAAGCAGTTCTGTATATCCTAATTAAAGAACACATAAACGACATATTTCATTGTAAATCTTTTTTTTTTCAGTACAGAAATAAAAGTCAATATTTTGTTGTCAATTAATAAATCTGGTTATTGAAACATAAATTTGGTCGTTGAAAATTTCAGTCACCAAAAGTCACTAAGCAGCACTCTGCTTAAAATATTTTCTTCTGTAAAACAAGGCGTTTTAATATATAGCGACAGTGCTGTAGGCCTATATTTTCTGAAGAGATTGCCAGAATGAAACGTTTGCCACCGCTTAAAATTCCGAGGAAACAGATCACACGTGAAGCTTATTGATGCCATCTTCCATCTCCGTCGCAATGTTTCCTTATGACTGGATGTGGCCTTGAAACTTTTAATATAGTTACTAGGGATATCTGTTAACGTGGATAAAGGCNGGGAAAGTGCCCCGCATTGCACTGAAGACTCGCTATGAAATTAAGAATTATAAATACGGTCTTTAGAAAATTCGTGATTATTATAGTATTTCTGAACGCAACCTTTGGAAAAAAAAAAAGAATTTCAGCAAATAATAACACATGATTGATCGGACACGCCAACTCGCATGCTTCCAGTTAAGTTGTAATCTTCTTAAATGTAGGAAAAATAGTCCCACGTCTTGACGTAGTATTAAAAGCGTTATGTTCGAATTCGTGGACAGCAAAATAATTTCATGTTATTTCTATTCCTTATATACATATGAAATGCGAAATGACATATTGGTCTCACAGTTATGTTCTTCTAAATTTCACAGTTTTTTCCTTTTCCAACGAATGTATACAGTGGTAAGGACCATGGCAATATTAATTTTATATATGGCGGAGGGATACAAAATACGAGGAAAGTTGATCCTAAGTAGAGCTTGCGAAAGTGCTCAAATATCCGCGAGCAGGTTAAAATTTAATTCAAGCAATTTTTTGAGGGGAGGGCTTTCCCCTCTAATTGTTTGTTAGTGCCGAAACGGTTCACTGTTTGCTAATAATATATATTTCTATAGGCTGTTCACGGTAAAGTGAGAACTTTTGGGGCTATAATTAGCTTTTACTTTCAGCAGTTTTTATATCATTTAACGAACTTTTTAAAAATAAGTATAGGCATATAAGTAAAAAACACAGCGTGTATATTCCACCGCACTCAGAAGTGAACATCTCGGGCAAAAATAAAATACTATTGGTGACTGTTATTCCAAATGAAAGGGCATTCAAAAGTGCTCACTTTGCCATGAATAGCATATAACGTGTTTTTCCATCACAATGGCAAAATGTGTCAAGGCATCTTTATTTTGACTGTAAAAGTATAGGTTTTCAAAAAGTTTTACTTGTGTTTTGCGTCCCAGACCAAACTTATATAGTGGGTAATCTTTTAACGTAATTTAGTCTAAGCTACATAAATGTCCAACCATAGGATTGAGAAACGTAATTATGGGCATACGTGAACTGCCAGAGTTAAGTATTTGTTACGCCTCTGTAAAACATTGGCACACAGAATTGGACTATTTGCAAGTATAGTGTTGTTATGAAGCCTGATAGGCTCAGTGTAAAATTATTAGGCAAACGGTGTTGTACGCAAGGAAAAATAATTCGTTTGTGTCTTATTATCACTTTTTCTGAGAATGAGTGTACTAAATAATATTACACTCAATTACACATAACATGTGAATTTTGCGATTTGCCCTGCAGTAAAATTCATGAAAACACACATTAATGACTCTAAATAACCTAGCCTCTTATTTTGTTAACAATTTTAACTTTAGAATGGTAACTGCAAATATCCCATAGTAAACAAAGTTGGTGTTACAGTATCCAAATGGTTCTTCAATTATGATCCAGAAATGAGAATGAAAACGTATTAATTATAATATCGAAAGAGAAGACGGATATGTGGATAACCGTGAGTCAAAAAATGTGAAAAGTGGTGTAAATTTTCTTTAAGCACGATTTTCTTTGATTTGTATTGAGTAATTGAAGAGATTTACTTTTATTGATCTCGTCCAGGGAACGATCTGAATGGATTACTAAACGGAAAAATATTTAAATTGTGTGTGACGAAATGTTATTGATAATGCGTCGTGTTAGTATACAAACAACTAAAAGTTGTTGAGAAATGTGGAATCCTTAAGGGCCCTCCCTCCCTTGTTGTGAAATAGATCTCACTGTAAGCAGTTCTGTATATCCTAATTAAAGAACACATAAACGACATATTTCATTGTAAATCTTTTTTTTTTCAGTACAGAAATAAAAGTCAATATTTTGTTGTCAATTAATAAATCTGGTTATTGAAACATAAATTTGGTCGTTGAAAATTTCAGTCACCAAAAGTCACTAAGCAGCACTCTGCTTAAAATATTTTCTTCTGTAAAACAAGGCGTTTTAATATATAGCGACAGTGCTGTAGGCCTATATTTTCTGAAGAGATTGCCAGAATGAAACGCTTGCCACCGCTTAAAATTCCGAGGAAACAGATCACACGTGAAGCTTATTGATGCCATCTTCCATCTCCGTCGCAATGTTTCCTTATGACTGGATGTGGCCTTGAGACTTTTAATATAGTTACTAGGGATATCTGTTAACGTGGATAAAGGCGCCGAGCACTTTCCATTCGTAAACCTAGAGACCATTACACGGACAGAGAGTTGAGGACAGCACCGGCTTGAGCAACCCGTCTCCGCAATTACTTCCACGACAGCTTCGCTTCAAATTCGCCAGGCACTCGATCACCCGGGAGGGCAACGTTTCCAACGGCTTTATTTATGGGACGATNCGCTTCGCTTCAAATTCGCCAGGCACTCGATCACCCGGGAGGGCAACGTTTCCAACGGCTTTATTTATGGGACGATCTCGTGACGCCAGTTTGCAGTTTCCGCCTCGAATCGGGAACTCGATAGCGATACTTTCCGCCCACGAAACTACCTGTTTTCACCCGGCCCACCTGACCACGGCAACACGTTAATTGCGCCCGGCGTTCGACGCGCGCCGATAAATTACGCATTTGAAAAGCGTAATCGTTCGATGGCACGGACGCGCCTGCTCTGGGGGATCATAAAATAATTACCCTCGGTACTTTCTTTGCTTTTCTGTTTCGGACGGAGGTCTCCCTCCCCCCTCCCTTCCGCAACCTACCCGCAACCCCATTTGTGATTAATCGGGGACTGTTGTAATCGCTACCCTACCGAGGGATCGAGTGTGGTCCGAGATAAGTAATACAGGGTAATAACAGTGGTGCGCCTTTGACTTTCACCGCACGCGTGCGACCCCAATGGATGACCCCACCGGGGAGGAGGTGAGGTTCGTACATAGTACCCCCTCCCCCCTTCCCCCAAACATCCTTCATCATCCCCGGGGAGATCACAATCCCCTTCTTCCACCTCCAAAATGCCGTCTCCGTCACGGCTCCCTGACTTTGCGCGCACAATCACCTGATGTACGCAACGGCATCGGATCTCCCTCGGCGGCGTCGGATCTCCCTCGGCGGCGTCGGATNGCGCACAATCACCTGATGTACGCAACGGCATCGGATCTCCCTCGGCGGCGTCGGATCTCCCTCGGCGGCGTCGGATTCCTCCTGCCGCAGCGTATCAGCTANACGGCTCCCTGACTTTGCGCGCACAATCACCTGATGTACGCAACGGCATCGGATCTCCCTCGGCGGCGTCGGATCTCCCTCGGCGGCGTCGGATTCCTCCTGCCGCAGCGTATCAGCTAACAATTTCTCGTCGACAAACATATAGGCTGTTCACGGTAAAGTAAGAACTTTTGTAATTGAAATCAACGTTTGAAAAACTCGCTGTCCGTAACTACGTATCCCACATGGGCGAACCGGTTTTCGATTCCCGGTCGGGTCACTCCCGGATTTTCGCAAGTGGGAATCGTGCCGTGCGATGCCGCCGGTCGGCGGGTTTTCTCGGGGATCTCCGGTTTCCCCCCGCCCTTGCATTCCGACGCTGCCACATTCTCATCTAATTTCACCCTCATCGGCACTCAAGATCTCGTTAATGACAGCCGCCAAAATCACTCAACTCAGCTACGTTATACACTGGCGTGCAGGTTCCGATTAAGATGGCAGAGAATTGATAAAAAAATAGTTCTAAGACTTTAACGTTATATTGAGAATGTAATTTTAAGTGTATGGCCACTGAAGTCATTTTTATCGTATTTTATGCACATAAGATTACGAATTTGCGTGTTACCAGCCCATTTAGTTTGATTTTAATAAGCCACGTTTTCTCTTGGATGGTGCATTAATAAAGCGAGACGGTCCTTGACAAGTATAATGTTACGTACAGCGTAAGGACACAAAATATGACGAAAAATATTAACTACGTACGGCTTTAAAAAGTGCTCAGTTAACCGGGAACGGTATATTCCTCCCAGCATACACAGAAGGAATTTTTGTGTCTTTGCCGCTGATCCCAGTCATCCACTGTGGTTGCCAAATCCATAAAAATAAATTTCCGTACATATTGCATGAAATTTCCGTATCACTTTTCAATTTCAGTTCGCACGCAATTATAGCACATTTTTTAAAATGAAACTAATTAAAGTGTTAATTGTTTATTATACGCGTGTATAAATTAAACCAACGTAATATTTATTATTTGAAAAAAATTAGCTTCATACAAAGTGAAACGAAGTCACTAAAATTTATAACTCTGTAGATGAATGTTAGTTTTTAACGTTCAAAACGTTTTTAGTATTAGCTTATACAGCCAGTAATGAATCAAAAAAATGTCAAAAAAATAATTTTTAACAAATTTACTTAACATATTATGTTACAAATAAGCACAACAGTATTGCCACGTAGTTTAAAAAAAACTGTAGAGTCCATACTATTTTATTTTACATTACGATTGTTACATAATGCGATTATTTTCCACAACCTTTATATCAGATAAAATAAACCAATAACAATTTTTCTAACATCCAAAGAGTATCCATGCGGCGAACACTATTTTTCGTGAAGCCAAACTAAAAGTCTTACAACTGAAAAAAAAAACCATAATCAAAGAGACACTACATTTTAAAAGGTAGATGTAACTTTTCTACAACAAGGAAGATTATCGCACCATTATAGGAAGATTATCACGCCATTATATGTTATATTAGTTGTAAGGCAAAGTGAAATTATTATTTTTTAACCAGAAACACATAAAAATCACTCTGTTCTTGCAATTTCCGTATTCTAGCGTACAGTAGCGTACTCTCTGTATCATATAACTTCGCAAGATTTTGACAGTTCGACGAAAGTAGCGCTAGTGTATACTTATCGTTAATATATCCTTTCGCCATCAGCTGGTGCGTCAAGTGGCGGTTAGAAGTTAGAAGTAGCATTTCATTTGAATACAGGCCGTTTTAATTTACATTTCATTTTGAACACATAAACATTACTATTTTAGCACGACGTTTAGTTTGTAACACTAATAACAGCTGGTTTGTGATCTTATAAAATAAAATGTATTAATTCATCGAGGAACTCTTTCTTATCCTCGCATTTTCTGCTTGTCTGATGTGTGTTGGCAGTGCAATCAGAATAGCCCACGTAATATTAATTTTCATTCTTTTATGCATCATCTGATACAGGATTTTGTAAATGGCACATTGTTTATTTCGTATATGTCAAATTGCCACTCACTGACAGTCACAATCTTGCCATGTTATACGAGACAGAGAGTAATTATATCCATGCGTTGTAAAAAAAAAAA
>NQII01003848.1:48689-190200 GCA_002778355.1 Clitarchus hookeri | reverse complement strand
GCAAGGGGGGGGGGGGTGTAACCAAGCAGATTTGCCACATCACGTAAAAAAATAGCAGAAAATATTGTCCGTGGTGAACCACTTTTCGCTCACACCGCTTCACATGTTCAAAGCCATCTACTACTGTTGACGAAAGCACACCACTATCATCTCTTGCCTTTACTATTATTTCACAGATACTTGAAAACTATTTCATCTTTGCAGTAGTGAACTTTACTGAAGCAGTTTATGTTTTCCAGTCAGTTACTAGGAAGAATTCCACGCCGTGTTCTCAGGTTACCTGCTTCTCATAGAGAAGCAGGTAACCCTTCCAAGAGACAGAAGCTGACAGTATGGCTTTTTATAACCATCTTCCAGGTTCGCAAATATGTGGCGCTCATTCAAACATACTCTATAAAATTGGTTTACTTCGTTTAGCCAGTGCATAACAGTAACAGTCACAAAGAACGAACGTGGTAATATGTGATAGTAACTTAGCAACACCATGTTCATACCTGTTCGTGTATTAGTTGTTCATACCTGTTCGTGTATTAGTTGTTCATACCTGTTCGTGTATTAGTTGTTCATACCTGTTCGTGTATTAGTTGTTCATACCTGTTCGTGTATTAGTTGTTCATACCTGTTCGTGTATTAGTTGTTCATACCTGTTCGTGTATTAGTTGTTCATACCTGTTCGTGTATTAGTTGTTCATACCTGTTCGTGTATTAGTTGTTCATACCTGTTCGTGTATTAGTTGTTCATACCTGTTCGTGTATTAGTTGTTCATACCTGTTCGTGTATTAGTTGTTCATACCTGTTCGTGTATTAGTTGTTCATACCTGTTCGTGCATTAGTTTTCAAAATTGCTAGTTACTTTGATAGTTTAGCTAGTTTCTTAATCCCAATTACTTGAAATATTATTAGATAATGTCCCTAGGATTATTTTTCCTTTGGTAATATATTCAAAATTTGCTCCTTTGCTTTACGTGTACCAAAGCCACTTTACAGCCTACAAGCTGTTCCGATCACAGTCTCGTGGATACATTCGGTTTTTTTGAACGAATACACATTGCACATTTGTGCAAAGAAAATATAAATGTCAATGAAAAACTTGATTATAATAGCTCGAGACCCTCAAATCAGAGTTTATTTTGCTTTATTGTTATATTTATTTACTTCTTCATGCGGTTCCCTGGTAGTTAAGGAGCCGCGGTGGCGCAACAGCTAGGGTGCTCACCTCACAAAGGCTAACCGGATTCAACTCCCGGCGGGATCGCTCCCGTATTTTCGCACGTGGGAATCTTGCCAAGCAATGCCGCTTTTCGGAGTGTTTTCCCGGGTATCTCCCGTTTCCCTTGCCCTTGCATTCCGGCGCTGCTCCATATCCACATCTCTTCACCATCGGTTCAAGATCCCGCCCAAATTTCTTCACTCACACAACAGTTAAACATAATTGTAATAAAGATTAGAGTGTGGTCTAAGGAATCCAATTACAAATATTTACATACACCACGTGCCTTGAAGTCAACTTGAAAATATCTGACGTTTCAGCTATCAGAATAGGTATAAGTGTGTAAAAAAAAGAACTAGAGAAATCAAAGTTTATTACCATACATCAAGCATAATTTTTAAGAATTTTACTATAAATTTTGACATTATTGAACTTTACATACATCGAATAGATGCCAACAATACCAAATTTTCTGTAAGGGAAATGCGTTAGAAAGGAAAAGTGACTGCCTGCAGTCAAGACACAGCACCACGGATAGCTACCAAGTGTTTAACAACTTTGTCAGGTGAACTGAGTATCACCATCTAATCTCATTCTTCTGCAGTGACTAAGGATCAGTGACTGATCACGAAGGAATCACTACTATGCAGAAAACCTTTATTGATGAAATAATTCAATTGTGTTTTTTGTAGAAGTTTAACGACGACACTTTGGATCAGTGGCGTAAGATATCGTGTTATTGCATTTCTTCAACCACCCACAAAAAAAAAAAGGGGTTCAAAATATCTTTGAATATGATTGACTTTTATGAGGTTCATAGCCAAAAAGAAGTAGAGAGCCAAATACAGTAAACCGACGACGAGAAATATAAATTACCTGTTGTTGACATCGAAGAACTGGTCTACACAAGGTTGAAAGCATGTAAGTAAATTAAAAATTGATAGACGTGGAAATTGGCGTTAAAAATATTATATTGTTGGTGAACACTGTGTATTAATATTGTCGATGACGTCCCAGGTTCGATAGAGGATATAAAATTACGACTTTAATTTGATGTTAACCTAATCCCACTACATTAAGAGACTTTTAAAGTTATATATCGTAGAGGAAACGAATGAACGGGAAATAGGATATGAAGTAAATAAAAATCGCGTTCATAATGACAAAAATTATTCAACATAGTACTAATATTTTACGATAAAAATAGTTTACTTAGCAAGGCGAAAATTTTACCTAGTTTAATAAAGTTACACAATTTAGCTAGTCGCGTAAAGGTTACTGTTATATAACTCACTTACGCATTACGCCAATATTCAACGTGTTTTAGGCTGTCTTCCACAGTAATACGTCCGGAAATTTAAATTTCAAAATTAATTTCTTATAAAAGCATAAAATCGAAAATAAAATTTATTTTATACCTTGTGTAAAACTATTAAAAACGTTTTGTAATAATTAAAATATATATATATCTTAAAGTGTTGGGGCAGAAAAAGTTATTTTATATATATAATAAATACTTATCATATATATATATATCAACAATTCATTAAGAATAGTAAATATCAAGTATTTTCTTCGTGTGTTGAACGTTTCTCCGATGTTGATAGAAAGTAATTCGGCGTCCAGTGTAAATCCATCCACCTTCAAAGACGTCTATTTATAACATAACAAAAAATACCTTATAAATTTTCTGGCCACAAACGCGAGGGCGCCGAACGCCCGTTACGTAATGTGGACACGGGCCGTTTGAAATCCAGTCCGCGGCGATTGCGAAACACGCTACTAAATATCCGCCCAGCGTCGTTATAATCATTTAGCCGGCTTCGGAACTGGAGTACACAATGCCTCCCCGGCAGCGGAGACGTGAAATACTGCGCGTCGTAAATAACGGCGGGGACCCGCAGAGCCGTTTATGTGGGTCGAGAAATGTTTTCCTAGGGCACATCGCCAGTTCGTTTCAGGACTAACGCCCCGGACGTCTTCGAACGTATAACATTTTTGTTGACGGTGGCTTTTTTTTTTATTATTATTTATTTCCACGCCCACCAGCCGGGACGATGTGCTGTAACTCGGCCGGCGAGTCAGCCCGCCTGTCGCGCGGTCGTACTGTATATTCAGCCGACGCCGCGGACGCCTATAACGTCTCACTACGATTGCGCTCGTGGATTTTCTACCCGCGTGTGTGCGTGTGGCTTACGTAAACGTCGAGGGGGACGTTTCAGAACTCGGGCGTGTGCCGGGAGTTTTTTGAAAACAAGCGCGAGTGCTGACCTGCCCCTGCCGCATTTGACCGATCACGCGTCTATGAAGAGCAATACTCTATCCGCGTTATCTTCACGCTTTCTGAATCAAACCTTTGAAAAAAAAAACACCCCCATGTATGACGCGTTTCGGCATTTACTTAATACGTCATCTATCAAAACGTTTTGTACTTCTGTCAACATAAAAATATCTTAATTTTTGTTATTCCAAAATTTTATTTATGCTTTATCTATAAATTACAATTTTCCTATGTAATTAATATGAATAAAACATAACAAGTAGGGCCTGTGTGTGTTGATAATGCCAGTCAGAAATCTTTCTCTGGCAGAAAATTGTTAAGCTGAGTGCGTAAGAATGCGATGCCTTGTCCCTAGAATTAATAGGGGCCGCCGTGGTTTAGTGGTTAGACTACTCGCCTTCCGTTAAGGCGAACCGGTTGCCATTCCCGGTGGGGTCGCTCCCGGATTTTAGGATTTGGGAATCTTGCCGGACGATGTCGCTGGTGGGTGGATCTTCTAGGGGATCTCCTGTTTCTCCCGTCTTTGCATTCCGGCGCAAGACTTCGATGTTAAGAGACGTCCAAATCTATTCACTCTCTCACTCACTCACTCTAGACTTGGTTAAGCTTTGTTTGCATGAGACGGAGGAATAGCCTGAAAGCAAAACTTATGCAGGGCTTCAGAAAAGTTGGAACTAACCGTTAATGACCTATAAGCCAGGTTCACCACATCCATGAAGGATACAGGTACAGTAATCTTAAACCACTTAGAAGCCGCTAGTAAAGTGTACAGTTTTATATCGGGCATATAGGTCGCAGTTCTTGTACGATAAAATTTTCCTGATTGTAAATATATTCCACTTGGTCAACTCGTTTGAAAACTAACGTGATGTATTGGCGCTACTAATTGTGTTAAATATTGATACTTCTGAGACTTGTTTTCTACAATTCTCAGAATCATCTAGTTATCTAAACTTAGGCACATATAGAATACGTTTCAAAACATCATNACTTGTTTTCTACAATTCTCAGAATCATCTAGTTATCTAAACTTAGGCACATATAGAATACGTTTCAAAACATCATAAACAGCTCAAAAATCCGCTTTATATAGTATTATGGCCGCTAGAGCGAAATTTGACGAAGATCTGTGTTTCCATGGTTGTATGTTACGCTCATTTAATAACCTAAGTAACAGTAGCAAATTGAACAAAAATATTTTATTTATTACAGTNACTTGTTTTCTACAATTCTCAGAATCATCTAGTTATCTAAACTTAGGCACATATAGAATACGTTTCAAAACATCATTAACAGCTCAAAAATCCGCTTTATATAGTATTATGGCCGCTAGAGCGAAATTTGACGAAGATCTGTGTTTCCTTGGTTGTATGTTACGCTCATTTAATAACCTAAGTAACAGTAGCAAATTGAACAAAAATATTTTATTTATTACAGTNTTGGTTGTATGTTACGCTCATTTAATAACCTAAGTAACAGTAGCAAATTGAACAAAAATATTTTATTTATTACAGTTCAACAAATGTAATAAACAAATTTTTCCCCAAAAATGACTGGCGGGAATATTTCTTAAAACAATCTGCGACTTTTAGCTAAATAAAAGGACTTCGGGAAACAGGTGCTGTTTTCCTACTTCTCAGATTTTTTTGTATTTGCCTATTTATTTTACGCATTCAACATACGTATTCAGAATTCTGTTACTTCTGTTCTGACAACCTACGTTTGTTGTTTTTATATATATATATATATATATATATTCAGTAGTGCACCCAAGGAGCAACATTTTTATGGCCAGTGAAATATTTCAGCTTTAGTTTATAGTTTCATTAGTGGATAAATGAAAATAATAATACCTGAAATTCATTTCCAGTCGTATATAATTCAGCTTACACATTTCAATAGGAACTTTATAAGAATTATTTAATTGCTAAACATCCAAAAGTGAAAATTTTTCGCTCCAAATGACAAAGAAAACATGTCTTAATCTCTCAAGGTCAGAACGCAGAGGCGTAACGCTAATTCCGTTTCACGCAGCCGATGAACCACTGAATATTATTAAATCGAAAAAACCATTAACCTATTTTACTTTACATTTTTACGCATTTTATGAAACTTTCCAAATATCAACTCGCTGGACTGTTCTTAAACTATAAAGAAACTAGTGTGAGGGGGCATAGTGAAGTATTACAACATAGCGTACTTCTACTATGGTGAGGGGGCATAGTGAACTATTACAACATAGCGTACTTCTACTATGGTGAGGGGGCATAGTGAACTATTACAACAGAGCGTACTTCTACTATGGTGAGGGGGCATAGTAAACTATTACAACAGAGCGTACTTCTAGTTTTAAGCACCAAGGNGAGCGTACTTCTACTATGGTGAGGGGGCATAGTAAACTATTACAACAGAGCGTACTTCTAGTTTTAAGCACCAAGGAAGTTGTATCCTTTAGATGTTCGCTTCTCTCCGTCCTAGGCAACATTCTGTTATTCGGAATTTAAAATAACTGACAAATCACATCCGGACTCGTCAGTCTCTTTAAATTCATTATTTTGATGGCAATATTACAGTATTATTAGCCATTTTCGGCGTTGTTATTTCCACGTTCGAACTTATCCTTTTCTCGCTTTGTGCGTATTTTTATCTTACGTATATTTTTATAGTTTTTTGATATCTGGTATTTAACACTTGTTTCGGTATTAGCGTTGTGATAATTGTGATTAATTTTTCAATAATATTCCCAAAACCCTAAGGTGAAGTGCGTTTTTATAAAATTTCTTGTAATATTTGTGTGTGATATATTTCATATACATTGCGATACACGTATAAAGCTTATATGGGCCGCACATAAAATCATTAAAGATTTCTTAAGACTGTTATATATAATAGTGTAATTTATCTAGTTTATCTATACAATACTTTCTTTTTAATGTTTGTACTTTTAGTAATAAGAATTATGTGTGTTTAGAAAAATTCTAATACAAAGCCTTTTTTCTTATCTACAAAATATGCTACACAGAAAAGGAAACGTTTGTGAACTGCCATTCAAATATTTGGTAATGATAAATTATTCCTGAGTCTGTATAAAGGTGGTTAACTGTACAGATATACGTAAACTGCAAATATGTGCCATATTTTAAGAATTTTTTTATTAGCAAATGTATTAAAATTTGACATTTTTATATGTTCTCTAATTTAGATTAGATTAAAGTAACTAAGCTCTGATTTTCAGAAATATTTTGAAGAGTGGACGTAATATGGTTAGTGAACACAAACTGATAGTTTAAATAACGATACCGCCATCTACTATTATTGGACAGAGGCTATTTTCACCGCTGCTGTCTATGACAATGAACTGATATTGGACTTACGTTTGGTTGAAAATAGTTGAAGTACACAGGGACACCGGTTATCTTCAGTGTAAAAGAAGTCCCAATGATAATTTTAATTCCAGAGTCGCATTAATTATTATGTAGCCTGTTCCCGATAATAACAAAGAAACGTTCGCTATTAAGCTAGAGTATAATTAATTGCGTAAATTAAATTTCACGCAGAAAAATTCTATCTTGTTGAAAAACTGAAGAACTGGGGTAGTGTCGTTATTTATTCTGACCACTCTCCATTGAGAGGGAATTTTCATTCTATAACATGGTGAGTTTCAAACACTGATTCCACGAGTCCAATCTCAAGTGATCGGTTACCTAAAAAAAACCTCTGGTAGTGTCCAATTAATCGTCCCTTGTTATACTTCAGTTTTCATGGCACCTGTACACGATTATAGATAGAGCTCGATAGGACTAGTTTGAAATCTCCTTTGCAATACGCCCTAACGGTAACATTTTATCATCGGGTGTCGTATAAAAGGAATATTTACGAACCACTTTTAAACCACACTAACTTGAGAAGTCGATTTTTTACTCCTACCAAAACCTCGTTCCCTTGTCGAGAAAATACATAAGAATTAAAATTAAAATTTGGTAGGATTCTCGTAATTTATTGAATCAACGTGTAATAAAATAATGCCTCGTGAGTTCTTTTGCGTACGTTGTATAACACTTTTGTGTAATTTGTTACATGTTTGATGTTCCAACGCACTGGCAAAACGAGATCTTTGGACCTTGAACTGTAAAAGACCACAAGCCAATAAAACACTTTATAGCCTTCTTTCTATATTTTTTCGCTCCTTACTCGTTTATTAGCTTCCCTTATTATCGCATAATTCACCTGAATCGTGAAAGATATCAGAACCATATGGTCACTGACAGAATAAAGAGAAATGGCACACAACCAGTGAAACGCATCATCTCTAGTATTGCTGGGTCTTATAGGCGCATTTTAGTGATTGTGTATTTTGCATTAAAGTCTGAAACATGAAGCCTAGTACGCGCTAGTGACAACACTGGCATCTATTTATTCCAGTCCATTAAGTCAAAGAAGTCAAACAAACAAACTTTCATTCAAACTCCTAATTTTTGTCATATTTCGTCTACTGTTTTTTTATGATAATTCCACGCTGTTTATTGAATGGCTACATTATTTCAGCTTTATGATAACGGTAATGAAATAATAGTTAATTTAATCTTTAAGATCTTAAAATTAAATCCTGTTGTTCATTTCATCAAACCATATTTTACCAGTTTAAGAAGGTCACTGCATAAGTGTGTCTTAAAATATATTTAGTAGTCCTGTCATATTATTTTTGAAGTTTGGCTGTAACAACGTGTAATAATCCAGAATATGAGACCTCACAACGCCAGTGCTGAATAACTAGAAGTCCACGAACGTGTATCTAACTTTTATTATGCATTTCGTTTCATAATCTGGAAAAGTTTTCGATAAACGTAAAGGCAATCTTGTATCGGATTGGCAAATCAGATTACTAAATTACGGAATATTAGCAATATTATTATCAATGGAATATATTTGTTTTCGTATTTAAAGACATGCGATTATAGGTTGAGTTATTTGATAATCAGATATTATCACAATCGTTTCTTTTTGAAATACTGAAATTTAATAACTACACCTAATGTCGAATGCATTCCCACAATCGACTATTGAAAGCGAGTAAATTGTTATTAAATATCAAATACGTAAAACTTCAAAAAACAAACGGATACGTTTTTACGTTAAGATCTCGGCAATAAATGAAGTAAAATTTGTTGGAAACAACAATTTTCAATAATACAATTACTATAAAACTTAAGTAATACAGGATATGATGAATCAGTGCATTGTGGGACTCATGATAGAAACCAAGGTAGATTTATTTTTTAGTACTTCGATATCTATGATAACGAAAAAATGCGTGCTTTCTTGAGACAAGCCACACGGGAATACTACGGAAATATTACTGCATCAAACTGGAAGTCAGAGTGCGCGTTTATGACAATTTTTTTCGTCAGAATTGCTGAACACCTAAGTATTTATAAATATTTCTTTGTAACTGGAACTGAGATTATATGCTATGAGTTTAAACATGCAATTTACCTAAAACCAGGTATGTTTCGTTATGGTGTCCGAGTAAGAGATTAGACTATTCTGTCACAAGAAATATTCCAGCATTTGTTTACCACGGTAGTCATTTAACCCCATGNTAATGTCGAATGCATTCCCACAATCGACTATTGAAAGCGAGTAAATTGTTATTAAATATCAAATACGTAAAACTTCCAAAACCAAACGGATACGTCTTTACGTTAAGATCTCGGCAATAAATGAAGTAAAATTTGTTGGAAACAACAATTTTCAATAATAAAATTACTATAAAACTTAAGTAATACAGGATATGATGAATCAGTGCATTGTGGGACTCATGATAGAAACCAAGGTAGATTTATTTTTTAGTACTTCGATATCTATGATAACGAAAAAATGCGTGCTTTCTTGAGACAAGCCACATGGGAATACTACGGAAATATTCCTGCATCAAACTGGAAGTCAGAGTGCGCGTTTATGACAATTTTTTTCGTCAGAATTGCTGAACACCTAAGTATTTATAAATATTTCTTTGTAACTGGAACTGAGATTGTATGCTATGAGTTTAAACATGCAAATTACCTAAAACCAGGATTGTTTCGTTATGGTGTCTGAGTAAGAGATTAGACTATTCTGTCACAAGAAATATTCCAGCATTTGTTTACCACGGTAGTCATTTAACCCCATGCNGAGTAAGAGATTAGACTATTCTGTCACAAGAAATATTCCAGCATTTGTTTACCACGGTAGTCATTTAACCCCATGCATGTACATACACCGCACTTGCAGGAAACAAATTGTTTTGAAATAATATTAAAAGTAATTATAATTCTACAGAACTAGTACACAAACGTGTATAATTATGTACTGCGATAAAGAGTTCAGAATTTCAAAAGGAAGAAACTACACGTAACTGAGTTACAGTTGTGCTGCGCGGATTATAATGTTAGTTGATAATTTCAAGAGCTGGAAAGAGTACATTTTACATGAACACACACACACACATATATGTATTTTTTAAAAATTCAAACGAAATATACAAAAGGAGTCTTGCATATAAAAAACACAGTAACATAATGTTCCTGTAATTTCATGCAAATTTAAAGTTTTTTTGCTTTATATTTTACGTATCTCCCATGTTCAGTTTCTTGGATATATCTGTTTGGTCAAAACACTTGAAAAGCTTAGGTTTAGTTAGTTCAGCAAAAGTATTTTCGAAGCAACATACTCAGTATTGTTAATGGCAAATGCGAAAAGGAAAGTCCTAATGAATAACATCCATACTAAATGAAATTGCGTTGAATGTGCTGAGTCGACCGTATACGAGAGATTTGTACAATTTTTTGAAATTTGTTCGGTATATATCCTTAAAAAAAAATTAAAGGATTATGTTATAGTTCGTGTGATTTATTTGGTATTACGATTCCAACTTCTAACATCTAAGAAGAGTTTCGCAAAAAAAAAATAACATTGAAAGATTCAAAGTTGGTAAAATAAACACCAACTGCCAAACCAGAAGTTAAAATTCGCCATGCAGCACCGAGATTGCAGTTCCGGCTCGACCTACAAAAGAGAGAAACGTTAAGATAAAGATACTCTTTGTTGCAGTGATGACGTGATAGCACATCGATAAAAAAAAATAAAAATACAATAGGAAACTGCGCAACGACTGAGCTGTCGATGTCCTTGGGCGCCGCGAGGAAGCTAAGTAATCTCTTTCACCGCAGCTCGGAGAACAATAGTAATTGGTTTGCGCCATAAAGATAATCCAGAGCTTTGCCCGGTGCGTGGTTCCTCCGGGGTTTAATAAATCTAGCGGCGGCAGTCGTGGCAGACTGGAGTGCCGGTCACGTGCTCAGCTCGCGAGCACTCTGGCGGCAGGAAAACGAATTACTCTCACCGCGCATTATCCTGAAGCCCGCGTCACACACCAAATATTTTAGCCTTCAAAAATTCATAACAATAGGGTTTGATGGCGAAATACGGCCATCACAATTTTCTTTCCAACAAATTTTATAAAATAATCTTTGAACGTGTTTGAAAATGTGTCACGCTGCAAACATTTTTTTACTAGGAGGATCTAATTTGAATTATTATTTAAATATTATTTTCATAGCGAGATATTGCTTTGGTTTTTTCATGCAGTCCATTACAGGAATAAATGTAAGGAATGTTGTAATTTATTTTAGCTACTTCACAAAATTCTAATCTTATTAATGAGACATGTTTCCTGCACAGTGAAATTTAATGCCTCTAAGTTCGTAGTATTATGAGCAATATTCCCTTAAAACAGCATTCACACCCCGATAGCTTCTACATAAATGAATTATCGTCATAACCTGCTTCCTTTCCAGCAATTGTTCGTTATTTTAAAGTTTCTTGACTTCCATTTTTTTTCGAGCACGATTCTGATTGGCTGAGACTGTCAAGCATCAGAGAAAGTTTTAGAAACGGTCCAATATTTAAATGTTTGATGGGAAATGAAGCCATCCAACTTTCTCAGGCAAATATGGCCGCGTTTGTGACGTTTCGATGACGTTATAACTGCCCAAATTTATTTAACCAAATTTATTGGAAGCAGTTTGACGGAAAAATTTGACAGTGTGGCAGGGGCTTAATGAAAACATTTCTTTAATTTGTAATTGAATGGGAAACCCCAGTAAAAACTGTATAATTTTTAATTAACTCTTCACTTTCCAACTTAATATTTAATCAGCCCCGTCCTGACAGCATTTGTAATAACAAAGGTCGTCTTTATTAAAACCCTACGCAACAAATTTTAAACATGAACACAACTGCGCAGAGAATTAGCAGTAATTATGGTAAACTTTGTTTCACCAAACTGTAAAGACGAAATCCTGTAACATATTTATTCAAGTTACAGTAAACGTTACTCAGTTTTAAGACTAGACCGACTGAAAGAAATACGTGTTCAATATAAATAAATATTTGCATGAATTTTTGCAAATGAATATAGAGGGAGTTAATTTAAACAAATAAGCGTGTTTCAAGTAACAGGTAAAAATTTCAAACCTGCAATATTTTTTGCTCTATTTTATACTTTGTATTATAATTACCTAATAATATTTGCACATTATTACTTGGCATTTCTGTGTTACTTTCCATTGCATATGCTATATCACTGAATTACTCTTTCCACGTACTTTCAGATCCCATTGGAATAAATGAATGTTTCCAGGGGAAACATTATATGTGGTTTAATCACTTCTGTCCATACACGTTATACGAATAGTCACTTTGCGGCAAATTACTTGCCCCCGTACGTAATTTCATTTTGCGAAAACAGCATTTCGTGATCTGCAACCTTTCCTGAAATTTTGGAGGTATTCACGTTAGGTGGACTTTCCTGTATATACATAAATCCCTTCTGTTTTACTGGCGTAAAATATTTTGCGAATAGTTAAGATATTGATACGTAACTAATTATTTTTGGTATTCGTTAAAGAGATGTACCTTTACGGCAAGCAGGGCTTAATTCATTACGTTCTGAATACATTACACAACCACAAGATAAATTCTCAATCAGCTTACACTAGTGTGTTAAGGTTAGAAATTTTTCTCGACAAAAATATTAGTCAACTCACCTTTACATGTGGGAACATACAAAGTAGAAACAGGGCGTATTAAAAAGCTGGTATGAATACGCAATGTTATGTCATTTTATTTCGTTCTACTAATTGTAGTTTATTCTTCAGCATTTACATTTTAAAAGTATAACCACGTATCACGTATAGTTCCACCAAATTTGCGTAAACAAAATAAGGCTCAAAAATTTAAATTATATAGCTTTGTCGCAGTTAGTTAAAATTTTCGAGACTAACCTTCAAAATATCCTTGTCCTTGATGGATGATATATTTAAGACTCGTGCAAGATACCAACTTTGCACTAAATTTCGTACGAGAATTTCTTGTGCAAGGCAAATCTTGTAAGAGATCAACAGATAAAACATGTCGGCTTTCGACTTAAGTATCGCGAAACGAGCAATTCTATTTGTCCTTATACGCTGGTCATATAATAAACTCTACGAGTACTGGAAAAATATGAGAAAATCATAAATAAACTGTGCCATGAAAATTATGAGGGTGAATAACAAATAATATTTTCTTTTAAAGAGTGAGAAATGGAGGAAGCATTCACATTATAGGTAGAGACCTGAAAAATTCGCGAGTTCAATGACCTGTAGGTTATACTCGATTGTAGTATGTAAAATCACGCAAATGTCAATGTTAATTGGTTGCCTTTTGCATTAGCGGAAGACGGTGAATGTGTCTGCATTTTATTGTGTGTTTATTATTGGCTCAGAGTTGTTCATGAGGTGTAAACTAACGGCTGTGCCAATAGCATACGCAATACAAACGTACGAGGTTTTGAATTCTAGCATGTCCCGAAATGAAAGCGCGAATTTTTCAGGTCTCTAATTATAGGTTGTCATAATGTTGATATGGAAAAATGCGCGGGAAAATTTGAATTCAAATTTTCGTTAATAAATGTTTATAGTGCCCATAATCTTCTCTCTTGTAAGGATACATTTTGCTCCAATTTTTCTGTGCAAACGCGTGTGTTAACTCGTTTCTTACGTTGTTTTATTGATATAATCGCGTGGGAGTTAGTATTCGAGGTCTTGTACAATATTCATTTTGCATCTTGTAAGAGCAGTTAACTGGGATCAATCAATATCGGCAGGAATTATGAAAAGCAGTCCTATCTTTTATTGTAGTATTTGAGTTGAGCGTAGTACAATCAATAAGTTTGTGAACGAAGTGGTGCGTGGCTGCCTGAATTCATGGCTCCAGAACACGAACTTACTGAAAGTTGGCGTGGTGCGTAGCTGCATACACTCGTGGTGCCAGTCCAAGACATTAGTGAATATCGCTGTGGTGCGTGGCTGCATACACTCGGGGCACCAGTTCAAGAAATTACTAAATGTCGCTGTAGTTCGTGGCTGCCTACACTCGGGGCGCCAGTCCACGAACTTACTGAAAGTCGCTGTGGTACGTGGCTGCATACACTCTGAGCATCAGTCCGCGAATTTACTGATTATGGCATTAATTAGTGACATCAGATTTTCGCTCAAACAGTTCCCTTGAAGCTATAATTCAATATTCTAAGAGTCCAGGTGCATTTTTGCTTTTTTTTATTGACTACGTGTCTCGCTAAGGAAACATTTTGGCATTTGACTGGGCCAGTCAGAATTAGTTTACTCCGGCAGTAATCGTTTGTGATTTCCAAACTGAAATCTAACATGAGTAACATTAAAACCTCACAATCATAAAAGCTGGTCGTTGTCGAAGTGTTTTCAAATTCTACTCGACAGGAGCTGTTTTTCACGGTTTACATAATTGAAAATATAAGCAGTGAACAGAAGGTTTTGGCAGAGAAAATTAATCTAACAAAAACTAAGTGTACAATAGATACGCATCATCTACGTGTGTTTGAAATTCATATGAAAAAAAAAATTATTTTGTTACATTTTTGTTTCCTCAATCCTTTGTAGCAGTAGGCAAACATAATTAAATAGCTATTGTGTATACTAAATTTCAGTCACGTTACTGATCTCTGTCAATCCTACTGCTTAACTTTTCAATTGTGTAAAACANACCCTACGCAACAAATTTTAAACATGAACACAACTGCGCAGAGAATTAGCAGTAATTATGGTAAACTTTGTTTCACGAAACTGTAAAGACGAAATCCTGTAACATATTTATTCAAGTTACAGTAAACGTTACTCAGTTTTAAGACTAGACCGACTGAAAGAAATACGTGTTCAATATAAATAAATATTTGCATGAATTTTTGCAAATTAATATAGAGGGAGTTAATTTAAACAAATTAGCGTGTTTCAAGTAAGAGGTAAAAATTTCAAACCTGCAATATTTTTTGCTCTATTTTATACTTTGTATTATAATTACCTAATAATATTTGCACATTATTACTTGGCATTTCTGTGTTACTTTCCATTGCATATGCTATATCACTGAATTACTCTTTCCACGTACTTTCAGATCCCATTGGAATAAATGAATGTTTCCAGGGGAAACATTATATGTGGTTTAATCACTTCTGTCCATACACGTTATACGAATAGTCACTTTGCGGCAAATTACTTGCCCCCGTACGTAATTTCATTTTGCGAAAACAGCATTTCGTGATCTGCAACCTTTCCTGAAATTTTGGAGGTATTCACGTTAGGTGGACTTTCCTGTATATACATAAATCCCTTCTGTTTTACTGGCGTAAAATATTTTGCGAATAGTTAAGATATTGATACGTAACTAATTATTTTTGGTATTCGTTAAAGAGATGTACCTTTACGGCAAGCAGGGCTTAATTCATTACGTTCTGAATACATTACACAACCACAAGATAAATTCTCAATCAGCTTACACTAGTGTGTTAAGGTTAGAAATTTTTCTCGACAAAAATATTAGTCAACTCACCTTTTACATGTGGGAACATACAAAGTAGAAACAGGGCGTATTAAAAAGCTGGTATGAATACGCAATGTTATGTCATTTTATTTCGTTCTACTAATTGTAGTTTATTCTTCAGCATTTACATTTTAAAAGTATATACACGTATCACGTATAGTTCCACCAAATTTGCGTAAACAAAATAAGGCTGAAAAATTTAAATTATATAGCTTTGTCGCAGTTAGTTAAAATTTGCGAGACTAACCTTCAAAATATCCTTGTCCTTGATGCAAGATATATTTAAGACTCGTGCAAGATACCAACTTTGCACTAAATTTCGTACGAGAATTTCTCTTGCAAGGCAAATCTTGTAAGAGATCAACAGATAAAACATGTCGGCTTTCGATTTAAGTATCGCGAAACGAGCGATTCTATTTGTCATTATACGCTGGTCATATAATAAACTCTACGAGTACTGGAAAAATATGAGTAAATCATAAATAAACTGTGCCATGAAAATTATGAGGGCCAATAACAAATAACATTTTCTTTTAAAGAGTGAGAAATGGAGGAAGCATTCACATTATAGGTAGAGACCTGAAAAATTCGCGAGTTCAATGACCTGTAGGTTATACTCGATTGTAGTATGTAAAATCACGCAAATGTCAATGTTAATTGGTTGCCTTTTGCATTAGCGGAAGACGGTGAATGTGTCTGCATTTTATTGTGTGTTTATTATTGGCTCAGAGTTGTTCATGAGGTGTAAACTAACGGCTGTGCCAATAGCATACGCAATACAAACGTACGAGGTTTTGAATTCTAGCATGTCCCGAAATGAAAGCGCGAATTTTTCAGGTCTCTAATTATAGGTTGTCATAATGTTGATATGGAAAAATGCGCGGGAAAATTTGAATTCAAAGTTTCGTTAATAAATGTTTATAGTGCCCATAATCTTCTCTCTTGTAAGGATACATTTTGCTCCAATTTTTCTGTGCAAACGCGTGTGTTAACTCGTTTCTTACGTTGTTTTATTGATACAATCGCGTGGGAGTTAGTATTCGAGGTCTTGTACAATATTAATTTTGCATCTTGTAAGAGCAGTTAACTGGGATCAATCAATATCGGCAGGAATTATGAAAAGCAGCCCTATCCTTTATTGTAGTATTTGAGTTGAGCGTAGTACAATCAATAAGTTTGTGAACGAAGTGGTGCGTGGCTGCCTGAATTCATGGCTCCAGAACACGAACTTACTGAAAGTTGGCGTGGTGCGTAGCTGCATACACTCGTGGTGCCAGTCCAAGACATTAGTGAATATCGCTGTGGTGCGTGGCTGCATACACTCGGGGCGCCAGTCCACGAACTTACTGAAAGTCGCTGTGGTACGTGGCTGCATACACTCTGAGCGTCAGTCCGCGAATTTACTGATTATGGCATTAATTAGTGACACCAGATTTTCGCTCAAACAGTTCCCTTGAAGCTATAATTCAATATTCTAAGAGTTCAGGTGCATTTTTGCTTTTTTTTTATTGACTACGTGTCTCGCTAAGGAAACATTTTGGCATTTGACTGGGCCAGTCAGAATTAGTTTACTCCGGCAGTAATCGTTTGTGATTTGCAAACTGAAATCTGACATGAGTAACATTAAAACCTCACAATCATAAAAGCTGGTCGTTGTCGAAGTGTTTTCAAATTCTACTCGACAGGAGCTGTTTTTCACGGTTTACATAATTGAAAATATAAGCAGTGAACAGAAGGTTTTGGCAGAGAACATGAATCTAACAAAAACTAAGTGTACAATAGATACGCATCTTCTACGTGTGTTTGAAATTCATATGAAAAAAAAAATTATTTTGTTACATGTTTGTTTCCTCAATCCTTTGTAGCAGTAGGCAAACATAATTAAATAGCTGTTGTGTATACTAAATTTCAGTCACGTTACTGATCTCTGTCAATCCTACTGCTTAACTTTTCAATTGTGTAAACCACTTTACTTATCGAAGCAATCGTGGCAATTACTCAAGCATGCTGTGAATGAAAACGAACAGAGACTGCGACGAACAATAGTACTGGTTCTGATTGTCACATTCAGGACGGCATTGTCGCTAATATCTTAATTGCTGCGAAAAAAAATCGGCGTTTTAATGATTGCTTTGCCACATACAAAGAGTTTTGACAATGCTAGGCATTCTCTGCTCGGGCAATTGCATTTCTCTTCAACGGCCTTAAAGTCCGCAGTTACACTCCTTGCGTAGGAATATACCTACTTGTAGTATGGTAAATCATAAGTAAGTGTCAAAAGTAAGTTAGCGAAGAGATTTGGGAGGTTCTTAACAGCGAGGCCTTGAGAGCTGATGAGGGTTATTGAGGTGAGTGTGGAGCGCTGCCGGAATGAAAAGGCGGGGGTAACGGGAAATCCCCGAGAAAACCCACAGACCAGCGGCATCGTCTGGCATGATTCCCACATGCGAAAATCCGGGAGTGACCTGGCCGGGGATTGAACCCTGTTCGACAAGGGCGGAGGCAAGCAGGCTAACCACTCAGCCACCGTGGCACCTGTCAAAAGTAGTGTAGGGATTTTCGCACACTAAGTAATTAGAAACCTTCTGTAGCTAATTCATGGTAACTTACAATTCTTCTGAAGCCCTGCTTGAGTTCTACTTCCAGGATATTCCTTCGCCTCGTGCAAACAAAGCTTAACTAAGTCTAGAAAATAACACCAAAGTGACAACGCACGACATTCCTGCACACTAAGTGTAATTAAATTTTGCGTAACAACTATTTCTTACTAAGCATTACCAGGAAACCTAGTTTCTCGCTGTTTTTATTTCTATTATATATAATTGGAATATTATAAATAATGGGTAAAATACAAATAAAATATCGATTTAACAAAATAATGGTAGATTTATGTTAATACAAGTACTTAACGCTCGTGATACAAGGCATATTTATGAAACAACCAAACAATCATAAATGTAGGGATTTTCAAAGGTTTAATTCAAAAGTGTGAAGAAACCGCGAGTATATTATAATTATATTTTTGATGGGGTTAGATTTATTGACAGCATATCTGAATGCATGAACTGTCGTATGCATCATTCATTTGACATTAAAACTGGCAAATTTTGCAATAAAATTAGGAATGTAAATGACAAAATAATTAAAAATATTCTAAATTAATTGCCTCAAAATTAAGAAAATAATAATATTGACATAGGTAACATATTTTTAAGAAAGGCACATTATTTACCTACCCCTATATTAAACCATTTTTCTACAGAGACTTTTAATAAGNCAATTTTTCTACAAAGACTTTTAATAAGAGGCAATTTTTTTTAAATTATTAAAAGGCGTTTCTAATTTGATTACTATAAAGTTTTACAGTTTAAAGTTTTATGTAAAGCAAAACAATTATTTTAGTATATATATGATTTTTTGGTTAGTATAAATTCGTTTTTGAAAAATAAAATAATTTATTTGTATTTTTGCATTAAATATATCTGTATAAGATGGTATTGTTGATTCATATACATAGCCAATAAAACAAACCCCATTGATTTTAACTTATGGGAATTCCCACACAGCGAAACATTCCCATAGCCTATAACTCACTTCCCGCCTACCACCCTCTAAGGGGCTGCGGTGGTGCAGTGGTTAGAATGCTCGCCTCC
The DNA here is from genome assembly GCA_002778355.1 of Clitarchus hookeri. Lineage (NCBI taxonomy): Eukaryota > Metazoa > Arthropoda > Insecta > Phasmatodea > Phasmatidae > Clitarchus > Clitarchus hookeri. Next base: position 171,121 of record NQII01003848.1, on the reverse strand, counting down.
CACCAAGGTAAACCCGGTTCAATCCCCGATCGGGTCGCTCTCGGATTTTCGCAAGTGGAAATGGTGCCGGACGACGCTGCTGGTCGGTGGGTTTTCTCAAGGACCTCCCGTTTCCCCCGCCTTCGCATTGTGGCGTTGCTTCATTCTAACCTCATTTCACCCTCATTGGTTCTCAATACCTCGTTGTTAAGAGCCGCCCAAATCTCTCAACCCAACCGCCTTCATTGCAACGGACAGGAATTTGCAGTACGTTGGACTGCGTGCGCCGGGTTNGCCTTCATTGCAACGGACAGGAATTTGCAGTACGTTGGACTGCGTGCGCCGGGTTTCAATCCAGCGCAAATCGACGACCCGGTTACACGATCTCCCCCACACACGCGCTACGGCGGTGGGTGTAGGCCACGCTGGCGGGCATATGTCAAGGTCCCCTGCCGCTCGTTGTAATTACAACTGGGGCGCCGTGTAATGCCCGCCGGGTGGCCGCCTCTTATTAGCCGCCATTAAGGTGGCCGAACTTCGTGATCCTCCCCCTCCGCCCTCCCGGAACCGCGAGTAATGCCCCTCGCTCCGCGGTCGGGGGTCAGCGGTGCGGCCGCGCGTGCCCCAGCACGGCTTCGCGCGCATGCGCACAAGTACCGCCGATGAGTCGAGGCCAACCGTAGAGGGGAAAACAGGGCATAGTGAACATTCTACGTGGAAGTGCCCTGAAATGTTTGTACACTTCTTTTAACCTAGTTTTAATGCAACAAGCACACATTCAAGTTGGTCGATTTACTTTGTTCATATAAAGGGGAGGGTTTATTGAAAATTAAATTAAACTCTCATCACTGTTTGACCAATTGACTTTAACTGCTGTATTAGCGATGGGCGGGGACGGGTCAATGTTGGGGACATCCGAAGAGTTGCCAGACGACAGGGAATTTAAATAGTTGGAAGGAAAATGGAAGAAAGCAGTAAAACGGAGAAATCTAAATTTACTTCACGTTAAAAAAAAAAAAAAAAAACCCTGCTGTTTTTACTTTTATTTTTGTTTCGAAAAAGAAATTCATGCACGGGAAATTTACTTTTGCTGCTGCACAGATACCTCATTTTTTTGGAATGTTAATTTTTCTAACTGGAGCAACATTAGTCTTCATTTGATCAGATGTGCACTTTCTCTTGAAATATGGGAATAAACAATACTACACAGGTCGCACGTTCCTCGAGTTTTATGAAAATGGGAATCTTGGAAATAAAAAGGGTAATTTGGTCCAACGTGTCGGGTATTAGTCCTCAGATGATCTGGCACCACTAAGCACGCAGAAGAAATTCAGTGAACAAGTGAGTGAAGAGATATTGGAGGCTCTTAACAGCGAGGTATTTAGAGCAGTTGAGGGTGATTGAGGTAAGTATGGAGCAGCGCCGGAATGAACGGGTGGGGAAAAGGGGAGATCCGCGAGAAAAACCCGCCAACCAGTGGCATCGTCCGGCACAATTCCCACATGCGAAAATCCGGGAGTGTCCCGGCCGGGAATGGAACCCGGCTCGCCTTGGTAAGAGGCAAGCAGGTCATAATAAATATAAAATAACTAAATTTAATTTTTAGTTTATTCACACAGGTGTTATTTAAATTATTAAACTATCTACACTATTGTTCTTGTTATTCTCAGTGAGCGGAATTTTTTATGCGTGTCTTAATTCTAGTTGAAGTCCTTATATATCTCTATAACTATTGATTACAGTCAATACGCATTCATTGTTTACATATATTCACCTTTATTTACACATATTGTCCCGCCCGTCAGTCTCACTCTCCCCTGCACCGATGTTCGCAGTCCGCAGACTTCACTCCCGCTGATTGCTCTCGCCGCCACTCGTCGCTTCACTGGCTCGTCACCTCGCTGTCTTTGAACACCTGGCGCTCAATGTCGTAATACCCTCCGAACTCTAAACTCCCGGCTAGGAGGCCCGTCGCGGCTTTAGGAGTCTCGCTGCCACCATCTATAAGGTTCCCCGCACTCAAAGAGTCTCACGGAGCTGAGAAACGCTAGGGCGATGATCAGGACATTCTTTCAAAAATAACCCCAGAAATGCAATCCACTGAATGTCAGGAACGCACAAGTCCCGACAAGCTTTTCTCGCACACCCGGAGGCTCGTCTTTGTAAATCTCCGTGCACTCCTTGCGTTACCGATCGCCTGGCCTTGGCACACTTCTTCATTCGCTCAAGCATACGGGGCAATAAAAGCGATGCAGAGCAGAAGCATGTAACACTTTACCCAAGACAAAAAATTTAAGTCATGGATAATTTGGTTTTTACTGATCTAGTGTGATCAGCAGGAATCTGTACGTAGGAGGGAATACAGTTTGCTTCATCACTTAGTAGGAAAGTAAGTAGTTTCGTAAACTTTACTCAGAGCCGTAGTTACGCCATACCATAAAAAACTCTAAAGAAAGGCTTATAATTAAGTGGGTTGAATTTTTCAAAATGTATAACAGGATGTTAAAAAAACAGTTTGCTAGTACAAACATTCATGAATCTATTCGTATTGAATACTGCGTTGAAAGTGATAAAAACGCTATACATAAAATATTATTTGAAGTGACAAACCAGTTTTATTACTTAAAATAGGGAACTGACAGATTTTGTAATATAACTGTACTACTACGTCATAACATATTTAAAAAAATGTTCCATTTGTATACAGATATATACGTTTTCTTTCAAACTGATAAGTAGGGAATAAAACCTAAGAATTTTACTGTTACAGACTGTAATAGGCTAAGCATTTACACTGACGTGCGTGACTGCAGTAACATATTGCAGTGTGCTTGAAATACACGTATATCCACGAAACTCTGAAACGTAGCCCAATGTGCTGATACACGAAAAGAATACACACTTTAGACCATGCCTGTTGAATGCTTTCAATACGTCACTCACTTTAAAAACACAATTTCAGAGCCCTTTAACATGGCTAAGTTCGGCTTTCTCATAGCGCTGTATCTCAAAATATACGCGTCAGATACATACAAAAGTATCCAATGGCTCTGCGTTGAACCTTCGCAAAGACATTCCACCTGTAAAATGATAGTTTCACGCACCACGGCGAGACTACTGCAGGCCAGTTCGGAGCCTTGCGCTTAGTGGCGATGGCGCACTTGATGCATGTGGCCGAGTCGCCCTTATCGTTCTCGCGTTTCTAGGTTTCAAACGCCGAAAGAAGCTCCCGGTAAGCGGGACCCTTAAGAAGTAATGGGAAAATGTTTGTGTTATTATGTAGTAAAAGCGAGGAAATACATTCACATATAGTTGGGTGTATTTAAGTGATTGTTTCTTGAGTTGGGATTAAGGGTGCTGATCTCAAATATTTTATTACAGAATGACTACATATGCATATTTTTGACACAGCTATCTGCCATAATCTTTTTCTCGAATGAAGAAATTACATACACTCCACAAACTGTCGTTTTATTGTACATAGACAAAGCGATGAAATAATTAATAATCTATATACCTAATAAGGCAATTTCCAAGTCATTCCTTTAGTCATCTGATAGGGATTTTTTTAAATATTTCAAATTAGTCAACAAAATTTGCAGGTTGCTTGCATTTCTAAACTTTGTGTTCGAGTAATTAGTCCGCTTTGTTGTTCAACGGGAAACCTCGTGATTTATTTGTAACGTTCCTTATCTCAGGCTAACTTGTTAAATTAATATGTTCCGTTGCAATAAAGACACACACACTCATTAGCAACATTTCTACTGATTTATCTACAGTAAAAACTATTTTTCAATTNCCACTGATTTATCTACAGTAAAAACTATTTTTCAATTTGGTTAGGAAGCTGTACATGCTGAAGAACCCATTTTGGAGCGGCGTTAATTACTTCACGCGTGATGAAGCGTTTACGTTGTNTCCTTATCTCAGGCTAACTTGTTAAATTAATATGTTCCGTTGCAATAAAGACACACACACTCATTAGCAACATTTCTACTGATTTATCTACAGTAAAAACTATTTTTCAATTTGGTTTGGAAGCTGTACATGCTGAAGAACCCATTTTGGAGCGGCGTTAATTACTTCACGCGTGATGAAGCGTTTACGTTGTNAGGAAGCTGTACATGCTGAAGAACCCATTTTGGAGCGGCGTTAATTACTTCACGCGTGATGAAGCGTTTACGTTGTTTTGCGAGATATCGAAACGAGATAAAAGAAAAGCTTCCGGATAGTATTGGAAGTAAAAAAAAAAAGAGCATGTCGTAACTCTTGGCTTCTCGTTGGTCCACCCACAGGTTCCGTAATCCCGGCGTGCGTGAGCAAGCGTGATTGGGAAAAGGGAAATATCTCTTCGCCTTCTCCAGTGATTCATGCTGGCGATAGCGGATGGCAAGGTCATCTCCGCTAGGTATAGAAAATCGCCAATTGCCCGCCTGCAGATTCGGACAGTTAACTTTTATGTACCCCTTTACGCTACCTTTCACCCGTGACGGGCTCTTCGGGTCTTGATTCTCTCCAAGGACATCGATTACGTCATAATCTTCACGGCTCGCGCCCGAGTTTCATGGCCTGTTGATAATCGCAATTACCGTGCATTACTGCCCAGCTCATTGAACGAGGAGAGTTAACACACTGATGGACTATACTTTGTCGCTCTTAACATGGTTGTTATCGTAACGACCTAATAAAGAGTTCAGTCAACTCGCAAAATATAAAAATAGTAGTTTACTCGGCATTTCCTCTAAGTAACAGAGATAACATCGTTATTTTACCTCATTCCATTCATTTCCCGTTATTACTGTTAAGTTCTTCAATAATTCAACAATAATATTTGCTCAAGATAATCAATTTTAACGAAAGTCGTGGCTGATGTCGCCAAGGACTTAACATCCTGTTTTCATAAAGTTTATAACTTAAACATCTGAGTTGAAAAACGTGAAAGTATCTTTCATTCAAAATATTTTTATTATTTTGTATAATCAACAAAAATAGTTCTTAATCACANGAAAAACGTGAAAGTATCTTTCATTCAAAATATTTTTATTATTTTGTATAATCAACAAAAATAGTTCTTAATCACACGATTTATCGTCAGAATACACATTAAAATTTTACTTCAAAATGTTTATCACAAGTTTTAAAAATAAATTAATAATATATGGGGTAAAAATAAAAAAATAATAATGGCTTGTCAGTTGCCGTCGCCTGAATTGATATGATATATCAATATATGGCGGTTAAGTGCACATTGTCTTCTCCTACTACATATNGAAAAACGTGAAAGTATCTTTCATTCAAAATATTTTTATTATTTTGTATAATCAACAAAAATAGTTCTTAATCACAGGATTTATCGTCAGAATACACATTAAAATTTTACTTCAAAATGTTTATCACAAGATTTAAAAATAAATTAATAATATATGGGGTAAAAATAAAAACATAATAATGGCTGGTCGGTTGCCGTCGCCTGAATTGATATGATATATCAATATATGGCGGTTAAGTGCACATTGTCTTCTCCTACTACATATTCCTTCGTTTTGTAAAAGTTATACACTAACTTTGTAATTAAAAATTTTGTGACCTATTTTATTAGACTTGGAACAATATACATATGTGCAAATCGTTAAACTTTGCTGGAAACAAGCCAAAATAAATTTCTTTGCGAAAATTTTTAAATTTATTTAAGAGATTGAAATATTTGGGTACTATGCAGCGATTAACAATCTGCGAATGATAGTTTTGTGAAAATTTAAAGTCGAAGTATTTTTCATTATTCGCACGTAGAAATAATTAATTTCAAGGAATACACTTCATCAGTAATTAGAATCAACTAGACAACCAATGATTTCAGCTCACCATGCAGCTGCCTTTTAAACACAAATCAACTTCACAACTTCCAAACAAAAAGTTGTCAGAGGTATGTGTCTACTAGTTTGAAAGATGATTTCCTGGAATATAGAAGAGAGAAGTTGCCGCCCGAGGACATGCTTTCGCTGGGTTTCAATTTCAGTACGTCATTACTCAAACAAGTAAGCTTAGATAATCATTTAAAAATGCTCCTTAAAAATAACAACTAAAAGTCCGATACTAAAAAAAAAGTATGCATTTCCGATGAACACGCTTATGAAAATTAAACTAATTCTATGTCACAAAAACTTGCAGAGTAATTCAGTTATTTACATTAAATCAGTTTACCGCGTCAAATAATTAACAGCATAAAATGTATGAATTGTATTTCATGTGAATCTAATTCAAGTATCGAATGAATGACGCGGCTTTAAATAGGAGTGACATCCACGTTAGAAGACGATAACGCCACTACATCCTGAATGCGATTTTCGGAGTTTCAATGCTGAATATATCATGGTGTTGTGTACCATTTTAACACGTTAAATTTATTGAAGGCCAGCCTGATTAGCCTATCGTTGTTGAAGTTCGTAATGGTAAGGAGAACGTAAAAAAAATAAATATATATATAAATTATATTTTTACTTTTTCTTAAATTCCTTCGTAACCCTTCATTCGATTAAAATTTACAACCTATCAAACTAACTTGCCTCGCCTAAGGGCATCTGGTACTCGTTCTTTATATATTGATCACAAAACCTGTCTGCCTTGTGCAGTATCTGGTAAGAGAATGAAACTGAATACCTAAGGAAGTTTAACTCAATATAACGGCACCAGACTGGTACCAAGTCTGGTGTATGCATTTTCATAATGTGTGTTATTTTTGTGGCAGTCTTTTTGGGTACAATGCTGACGAAAATAAATGCATTACGTTTTAATATTTCTCGCCATGATTTAATTTTTAAAGCCTAAGCGACACCAGACTCACCAAACTAAAATTCCAGTAGAAATATTAATGTGAAAACGAGTTCACGCTTCACGTGATAGTTCTCGTATTTTCTTAAAAAAGTTCCATTACTTAAGGAAAATTCTGTGACAATATGCAGCCAACTCGCGAATAATCGGTCAATAATGATGGAAAACGGAACCTTCAAATACGGGATATCTCCATCTGTTCATTTGTCTTCTGCGATAAGGGACGAACAATGCCCATGATACACCAAGCGTTTTAACCAGTTTTAACACGAAAATCAACGATAATGCGGTGGTTAGTATATGCACGCATCTTACACCTGTATCTTCAAACATCATTATGGTAAATTACGGCAACACTTCAGAGATTTCAATCACACATGAAACACCAAATAAGTGGCATGTCACTTCAGTATAGAAATGTTGGTGATAATTTTTTAAAACGTCGCTTACAATAGTACGCTAAATGTTAACATAAAGTATAATTCTGATTTTCGTTCAAATTAAGTTATATGTATTTTTAAATTTATAATTAGGGACACTGTAAAATCGCGAAAATTGTAGCCAACATATTTTAGATACCACTCAAGCTATTCTATTCTTTCATGATTGCATTATAGAGTTTTTGGCAAGTCATAATCGTTCCGCTTAGAATATCAGAATCCTCATTGGTCACATGAAATGGGATAGTAGATTCCTATATCCATGGCAGCCAATCAAGAAAGAAAACTATCAGACATGAGTCCATTTCGTTGAATCCTATCAAACAGTGAAATTTTTACGCGATAATCCAACGTCTCAAGTCATTATGAAAACGTCGACGTAACGGAAAAGTGAAGTTATTTTCGTAATGCCACCCCAAAAACCCTCCAAATATGATAAGGTACGATCATAAGGAAACAAATTTTAGAAACAAGTTAAAGGAAATTTCTCTGAAATTCACGGAATGTTCTTTACCGAGAAAATGTACTATCCGTAGTTCTGCCAATATACGAAAAAAATTTCACAATATTTCCTTATGATTTCATAATTTTTTTTCTAGTAGTCCATAACTGACAAATTATTAAAAATATTGCAATAGAACGAACAAGCTAATTTAACCAGAATTTGGAGCGAACTACCCTTCATTAAACGCAAGAAATATTAATTTAATATCTGCTTAGCAGCAACAATAAATGTTTTTCTTGGTTATATCATTAAAATTGTTATTTTGAATCAATTTGAGAATCATTCGTATAGTAATAAAATTAATTAATTAATTTTTACCTTTTCGTAATACAATATATTTTAAAGCAGGTAACTTACAACCCAATCTTCAACGAGCATAATTTATTATATTTAAAAATTTACAATATTCAAGGTGATATTTCAGTTCTTGTATAGAATACCAAAGAACAAGTAAACTCGTAATATTAAAAAGAAGCAATAACTATTTATATTTCTGGTCATACATAGTCAATATATTTCAACTTAAAATTGTAGCAAAGAAACCAAATAAAAAGGGAATTTTAATTTCGACGATAATTTGGTATTTTTGTTACGGCATATCTACGCTTGCTTTATATTACGCATGGTTGCAACAGCCACGTTAGATAACTAATATCGTTCTCTTTAAATTAATAGAACTATCAGAAATCACCAGCGATGCCTAGGGGCCACGGTGGCTGAGCGGTTAGCCTGCTCGCCTCCCACCAAGGCGAATCGGGTTCAATCCCCGGCTGGGTCGCTCCGGATTTCCGCAAGCGGGAATCGTGCCAGATGATGCCACTGGTCGGCGGGTTTTCTCAGGGATCTCCCGTTTCCCCCGTCCTTGCATTCCGGCCTGCTCCATTCTCATTACGTCTTTGTTAAGAGCCGCACAATTCTCTCAACTCAACTCCCCGGAGGGATATACGAACACGTTTAAGAGATATCGGGTCCTATTGATGGTGTAGGGGGGGTTGGGAACCCATTTGAGACTACACAGTAAATACTTTGATTATTGGTGGACATCCTAAGCCAAATTTGGTCCAGATCCGTCGAATGGCGCAAACACCTTCATAAACGGAAATTGAAATATTTTTTGTTATCTGATCCTTTTATCAACGGAAGCACCGAAGAAATTACACTGCATTTTTACGGAGAAGTTTCGTGAATTCACGGTAAGCTATGTGTAATTTAGGGAAAGTTTTTTTTTTTTAAATCAACGCATCCGTAATTTTACGGAGAGTTATGGAGAATATTTTTTAAGCACTTTTCCTTTAAATGACAGAAAATAAAATTATTTCGAAAGGAAAGCATGTTTGACAGCGCAGTCGCCCAGCGATGGTCTAGTTATCTAGTTACTGACTGACGTTGATCCCGTCTGGCAGGTTGTCGCTGGGCTGTGGTTCAAGGATCCCAGGCCTGAGACCTCGGCTGGGATTCAAGCCGCAGGCGGCGGTGCCGTCCTGCATAGGATATATTTGCTGTGGCCGGGGCTCTGTCACCTTTTAGCGGCAGCAAGCGCCGCCTTCCTCCTCCGAGCGATGTATCATCGCAAGCGAGGTTCGTTTCCGCACCACGCGTTCGAGTCTCCAACGCGACTCGCTCCTGGAATATTGGAACGAGAAACCTCTTCCCGCCGGCCGACATCTCACTATATCACACGCAATTCGGCTCGTGCATCCGACGCCCTTGATGTCATCAGTACATTTAACGCGAAATGTATAAGTCGCGAACACCAACAACTCCATCTTTAAAAGAGATATACAGCATAAATGTATGGATCACTTTACGAACTAGTTTTATTCTTTCACCTTCGCGAAGAAGTGCACGTTAGTTTCTGATGGAGAAAAAAAATTCCAATTAAGCTGGCATTTTCGAATAACTCGTTATTAGGGTAAAATTATTAAAAACCTTATATATTTTTCTGTATATTATATAACTACTGGTTTATTGCGCTCACGCAAAACTTCTTTTTTTTCCTGAATAAACCATTTTTATGAAAAGGAAAAATGGTACTGATGTTATATATTTGTGAGGGACTTTGTTCTCCTGAGTAAGCAAACCTTTCATGAAACGGCGTCACACCAAATTAATTTTTTTTCCTCGATAAGTTAAGATTATTATGATAGTTTGTTTTCTATATTACTAAGCATAAGTAGTAAAAATTATTTTTTTCAACTAATGACACAATGTAAGATGTATATTACACAGTAAACGTGTATTAATACATACACACATTGTAACCATGAATATTTCATAAATAAATTTTACAACTTTGTGGAAATATTATATTAATACTGCATTTGATATTTAAGAGAAATTCCCAAAGATTAACTTAAATAGAAGCGCAACAAACAAGACACAATACACACTAAACCAGAATAAGTGAAACATCACTGACTCTATGTAGATTTCAACAAAATAATTCGTTGGAAAAGGCTCCAGAAAATCAATGGAAAAGCAGTAATTATTTCGAAACAAAAAATATAACTGATTCGATAAGAGCACACAGTAACGATTCAGTGAACGGAATATTAACTGATTTTTCAATGGAGTCAGACATGGTTACTAAGAAAACAGTGAAAATTAACCGATACAGTTAGTGTGTAAAATACTGATACGTACAATAATTTTTTCCATTAGATGATTCAATGCGTAAAACAACATCTATGTTCTCCGGAAACAAAAAGAAAAATGAAACAGTTTATATAACCATTATTAACAGTTATCCGTTACAACTAAATTGTTAAGATACATTGCGGTAGAAGTAAAGTGGCTTTCTTTTGAGCATATGAAAGTATAAAGTTTACATTTTATAACACTTAACTACGTTAAAATCTCATTTTTAATTTTTTTTTAAACAAATCGCTCTATCTCTTATTTGTTTATTAAAGACTGTTGGCGGTTTAGTGGGCACTTTTGGACTCAACCTTTGAAAAAATTCGCTGCCCCTACCCGCATACATTTTAACGGGCACACTGACTGGCACGCGCCCAGTTAAGTTGGTATATGACGGAGTGAAAGTAGTTCCATGTCTTGACGTTGAATTAAAAGTGTCAAGTAAATACGAGCGAAGACTGAAATGGTTTATTTTGTTTGTGTTTTTAGTGCACATTAATCTAAGAATTACAAAATTTCTAAATTATTTACTTTTCTAATAACTTGACAGTTTTACTTTATCAACGTACGAAGAAAGTGATTAGGTCCATGGCAATGTTAATTTCTCATATGGCGGAATAATACACAATGTGCATACATGTAGGTCTGAAGCAAGGCTTTGGAAAGTGCTCAGTTTACCGTGAACAGCTCATGTCAAAATTTTATCATACTTATATACCAAATGCTCAAGTTCTGAATATTATGGTAGAGCTTGAACTATATGTATGTGCTGCAAATCAACGCAGTTGCTCTTCTAACCAGTGGTGATTGCATTTTTTTTTCATCAGTCCCCTCCCCTCCCCCCGGGATGAAAGCAAGAATCGCTTCAAACAACCCCCTTTAGATTCAAAAATACTATCTGAATGTTTTTATTTCATTCCATTAATAACATGATTTTTATTGTACACTCAAATAGCTCCTTTCGTCCCTATTTATGTCCACACTAGCGATTAGGGTCGGCTTCGCCTGGGTTCAAATTATTTTTTATTGCNATGTTTTTATTTCATTCCATTAATAACATGATTTTTATTGTACACTCAAATAGCTCCTTTCGTCCCTATTTATGTCCACACTAGCGATTAGGGTCGGCTTCGCCTGGGTTCAAATTATTTTTTATTGCGATACACTAATAAATAAATTGGGAAAAGGCAATTAAAATTTTATAAGATAGTAAATTAGTAAACTACCATCATATATAACATACATATATACATACACGTCACGGCCGTCTCCCAGATGTGTAGGCAGAGATTATGGATCTCCATTTACCACGATCCTGACATACCTATCTCCTTCGCTTCGCGTTCAGCCGGCAAAGAGATGCTGCCAGTCACTGCTGCAAGCAGAGCTGGAGGTCTTACTGAATACACTGCTGCCAGCGTCAATGCTGTTTTAAAGATGGACGTTCCCTTATTCGGTTTCTACGTTAATGGTTTTTTACATATTAAAATTGGCATTTTTTTTTAATGCGCCACAACTCGTGCGACTTCATTCTGTTGCACGAACATCGCATTTCCAATTGCCATGTTCAGTACGTAATTCCATGAACATCACAACATTCACATATTTCTGAAACCATCTTCGCACTTTATCTTATGTCCGTCGTCTGCTAGCAGCGGACTAGCAGCAAGCATTTTTCACCGCTGCAATGGCTGCATTGCAGCGGTGCGGCTGAATGACAACGCCGCGTGGATCGCTGCTGCAGCGCTTTGGCCGATGAACTGCACTAAGTCTAGTTATACTACAGGCTAGGAAGATCAATGTTAAAAGTTTGGAAACGGAAAAATTTTCGCCACTAGGTAAGCGCTAGTGTCGGCAAAGTACCAAATATTCTCTATATTCTACGTTAAAATGCATGCTATGATTGCAATAATCATAAATCAAATATAAAATAACTACGCAACTAAGTAAATTCTTTCTCTTTTATATGTAACGTAGATTAACATTTTAATAAAAATATACCTTTTGGAACACTGCGCATCTAGCGGCGGAAATTTTCCCTATGCCAAACTCACCCATATAAAATCTCGTTTTGCACCTAACCTGAATGGAATTAATCTTAACTGCGCTCATAAGTTAACAGTGCGGCCAACCTCTGCAGCGAGCATAGCCAACATGACGAACATAGCGCAGGTTTTCCAGTGTGGATAATGCGTTAAGAGCTTCGTTCCAATACGTCTTCTCTCAGTCGCAGTTAAAACAGAAAGTTTAGTTATTGCCCATTCAGGGTTATTTCCAACCTTTATTAATCTCTGCTGAAAGTGCATTAACTCTACATCTTCGTAAAAGTGTCCGTAAACATACAGACATTTCTTACAATGTAGCTCAGAAATCTCGATGGTGCAAAACGTTTTTTNTTAGGGTTATTTCCAACCTTTATTAATCTCTGCTGAAGGTGCATTAACTCTACATCTTCGTAAAAGTGTCCGTAAACATACAGACATTTCTTACAATGTAGCTCAGAAATCTCGATGGTGCAAAACGTTTTTTTTTATGCGTGTAGAATAATACAGCAGATCTGGTGAAATCAGCATTTCTTCCAGAACTCGATGCAGCTGCTCCCCCTCAGAGAGAGTGAGACTCGAGGTCGTGCACTAAAGGGGTAGTTCGAGACAGACCGGATGTGCTCGGAACGTGACGCGCACTGCGACACACCTCGTGACAGNGTGCACTAAAGGGGTAGTTCGAGACAGACCGGATGTGCTCGGAACGTGACGCGCACTGCGACACACCTCGTGACAGTTGAAAGAGCAGGTGTGAGATTCAATTCCCGCTGGCTTGTGCTGACGAGAACGGTGCGACTGCGGCTAGCAGCGTGCGTTCGTGGAGGATTATCATAATCCATTCACGACATGTTCACGCTTTTAGAATAGAACCTTTTATAAATCACCCCCCCCATGTATGACCCGTTCCATTGTTTCATAAATATGTCATGTACCACAAGCGTTTTATACTTCTCTATCTTATTTTTGGATAAGTTAATTTTTATTTTTTATATTTTGTCTATAAATTTTAATATTTCATTTACAATTGATGTCAATAAGGCCAGAGTATAAATAGGTGTGTTGGTAATGCCTAGTAGGAAATAGTTCTTACACAAAATATTATTGCGCTGAGTGTGCATGAAAATGGTGCGTTGCCCCTTTGGTGTAATTATCTACTCTTAGTTAAGATTTGTTTGCGTGAGGCGGAGGGATATCCTGGAGGTAGAAGTTTAGCAGGTCCTCAGAAATGTTTGAAGTAACCGTGAATGGGCTATAGTTGGTAAGTGGCTTGTGTTCACACGCTCGTGTGCAATAGCCACAGGCTCGATTGGCCAAAGACGCTTAAAAAAAAAAAAAAAAAAAAAACCCGGATCACTGGCTGAAGGTGGATAACAGATAATTTCAATTTCTAACAAATGTAATTAAGTTGTGGAATACGACCACTGATTCATCACTGGATGTATTTGACAATGACTGTTCTGCCAGATAGACTCCTTTCATTAATTGAAACCAGGAAATTTTCACGGATTCAGGTTTAGAGGTGTAAAAAAATTAAAGTGTGATTACCTTTGTTCAAAAAGTGGAATGTAATAATATACACTATCTTTACATCATTTTTCGAAAGAAGTTGCCTTCACTTTTTGCGAATTGATCTCTAAAATAGACACAAATTTCGTAAACATGTTATAGAACTTTTGGTTTATTGAGAAAAACAAATTCAATTTAAATGACACCTGTTTTCAAAAGTTTTCGTTCAAATTCGTTAATGTAATGCCTATAAATTTTACTTACTAAACATGAATGATTTAAAATGTAAGATGATTTAATATTGTACTATTTTTATTAAACTAAATTCAAACTTGTGTGAAAATATTTTTACAGTAATCGCAGAAGAAATAATACATTTACGACTTCCGTAGTAACAAGAGGAAGACCCTTAAGAAACAAAACAGCATAATACCATACTCTGNAAATAATACATTTACGACTTCCGTAGTAACAAGAGGAAGACCCTTAAGAAACAAAACAGCATAATACCATACTCTGAAGAATAGAATTCACTAATTAATATTTAAAAAACTGATCACAATATAAATTTCGTTATGGCTTACCTTTGTGTATTAAGTGATTTAATATTAATATTTCACGACAAAAGTAATATCCTAAGANTAATTTCGTTATGGCTTACCTTTGTGTATTAAGTGATTTAATATTAATATTTCACGACAAAAGTAATATCCTAAGAAAAAACTAATTTATGTTTTCGACATTAAAAATAATTTTTTTTAAAAATTGTATTTGACATAGTGCCGAAAATACTAATCGCTTTTAAATGTATGATTTCGGTTTCTGGGACGCATAAACTGTTACACTGACACTTTGCAAATTATATCATACAATGCATTGTTATTTATTTATTTGAAAACTATTCTCAAATACTGTGTTAATTATATTCTAACTTCATGTATAGGAAAATTAAATTTAAATGCAAACAGGTTATTTACTTTTCTTATTTGTACATCATTTTTGTATGTACTTGTTAAGTCACTATTCTCATTTCGAAAATCGGAAAAATATTGAATAAATTATTTACGCACAAATATCTCCTCATCCCTCTTGGGGCCGCGGTGGCTGAGCGGTCAGCCTACTCGCCTCCCACAAAGGTGAACAAGGTCACTCCCGGATTTTTGCATGTGGGAATCGTGCCGGAGGATGCCGCTGGTCGGTGGGTTTTCTCGGGGATCTCCCATTTATTAAGCCCCTGCATTCTGGCGCTGCTCCACAATCACCTCAATCACCATCATCGACCCACAAGACCTCACTTTTAAGAGCCTTCCAAATGTCTTCACTCGCTCACCCGCCCCCTCCCCCCTATCGTCCTTCCACCGTCACTTCCAAATTTCGTAAAGCTGATTCATCTAGTTTAATTCTCTTTCAAAACTTGAAACTATTCACAGAACATAATCTAGATTCAATCAATCACTATGACACCGGACTGGCATATAATAATTATAGAAATGCTTACGCCGACTCACGAATCTTATGAACACTGCTTTGAGAGCTAAAATCCAAACATATCTCCGCGATACAAAACCTGGACCTCTATTTTTAGAACCGAAGATTCTGTNGCTTTGAGAGCTAAAATCCAAACATATCTCCGCGATACAAAACCTGGACCTCTATTTTTAGAACCGAAGATTCTGTAGCACCTCAGACAGAAAGCTCAACAATTTACATTCTAAAATAATACGTATATTTTATAGGGTAAAGCAGGAAAAATNGGCACCTCAGACAGAAAGCTCAACAATTTACATTCTAAAATAATACGTATATTTTATAGGGTAAAGCAGGAAAAATTGTGTTCTGTTTGTACGAAATAAAAAAATAATCGAACTATCCGTTTTGATATGGGCGAGTTTGCGTGAAAGGAAGTTGGCGACACGGTATTCTGTTATTACAAATTCACAATTTTTGCATGATCGCAAAGGAAGTAAGAAGTATGCAATTTCTTGCTATGACTAAGTATTTTGAGTTTCTTTCTTATCGAGTGTCGTGTTTATGAGACAACTAAAACAAATTGACAAGGTACTTCTGTCCCTGAAAATAACATTAAAAGCAAATAACCAAGTTGCATTCAAAGTATATTTTACAAAAACAACATCAACGCTCGTGTGCCAACTTAATCACTTAACACAAACTTCACGCTATATTAATATTTATTAAGATGTCATGAAACACCGAGGCATCTTACAAATTCTCAAAGGGAATTACCTACTTCAGGTTTACAAGTGGCGAGTGCGTTGGCGAAATATCTCCAGTTTAGGAGACATCTTTGCTTCCCTTATAAATTTCATTTTGGTGCGATCAGAACTTAAATTACGTATTGCAACAGCTGAAAATATTGTAAACTGGTTAAAAAGTGTATTGGTAAAAAAATATATATATATACAAAGTGATAACGGTACAGTTATATAATAATTTTTACAGTGAATTATGAAAAATATAACATCAATCATTATTCAACACGCTGAGAACTTAAAGCAATTGTGATTAAGAGATTTAATCATTCATCAAAAAATAAAATGTAAGTTATGTATGGATTAATTGTTTAATTGATTAAGTAAATTATTATTTAATTTTCCAGAGAAAAATCTATAACCCAGACGCGAAGATAAATCTCAGTATCAGAAACGCACATAATTCATTAGGTATTGTATGCAATATATCAACTCATCTCGGTGAACAAAAAAATTTGGGCACCCAATTGCTCTCATTCTGGATCCCTATAATAAATTTAGAGAGCGGGGCAATGTGCACCCTGCCCCTCCCAAGTTCTTAAGCTACTGCTGGGCTCGTAGTGTTCGTGTAAAATGTGCGAAATTGGACCTTACCGCCTTCTCAAATAAACGCGCAAACTCCCAGCAAAACTCAGACCGACTGTGGTGTGTATCTTAGTGTTGTTTACATTACAATAAATTACCTGATACCAGTGCAGAACTGCATGAAACATTTACTTGTGCCTGAATGCAACACATGTTTCTCAAATGAGAGATTATTACTTATTTTCTGAATAATATTTTAATAAAGATTTCTATATAATTAAACATATTAAATTTTATCTTCCACTTCGTCGAAAAGGAAGGGACAACATTACATGTAGAAGTCAACGGAAAATCTGAAGTACAACGTATTACTTTAAAACTATAAAAAAGGTCTCTCACTGAGAGTCTAGTAAAAATCTATTTCTCTACGTGATAAAAGATAACTAGGTTTTAATAAAGGCACAAATACCGGAAACTGTGACTTAGAAGTAAATATGAAGTACCTACCTTTGTGTGGGTTTCAACACGTGCATACATTTTCCATTGTGGTAGCAAATAATACTTTGCAAGTATTTCTCTTCCTGTTGTGAAAGGGAGCATTGAAGACGGGTATATAGTGAACGCCATCAGCTCAAGTATTCATCTTGTAGTTGTCGGGAATTTTTAGGCTGTGTCGGTGGGCGAGGAGCTTATTACACAGCCGCTAATTTTGATTTACTGCTCGACACTCAACGGCTCTTCATATTCAAACTATTCCGACTGGAGCGGTCGTTCCTGGACGCAATAAAACTTTGTGTCGTGGTCGGCAGTTAGAAAGTAATTACTTAGAAGGTCCTAGAATGAGATTGTAAAGAACAGACGAACTCGCCGTCCCACACATCCGTTATTACTTCCGTCGGTGCATCTATTGTGCCATGAATTTTAATTAGGTACATTTATTTGTAACTAAATTCAGAGCTAGTAACATTTTAGTGACTGACAGTAAAAATTCACGAGCACCTTTAGTGATGCCAATAAAACTGTTGGGCGTGAACGTTATAGGGGACCGTTTTATCTTCTGAGGCTCGAGGTGCAATAGTGATTCAAATGGAACGTTTACAGTGGGTTTCACCAACTGAACTGCGATTTCTTGAAAGAAATGCAGGAAAGGACTTCAACGAATGTGAACTGAGGGTACGTTTTTCATCGCATTTCCTGAGATTACGCTATGCCTCGTAGAGAAAAAATGACGCACGCGTCTATGAAACTGTAACTGTCATGAAGCCAGTTAGTTTCGCAATTTTTCACGTTGCGTGCCGTCCACTCTAAATCGCGAACACTTAGAACAAACGAAGTGTGTAGTCCGTTCACGGTTACTTAAAACTTTTGCTAAAACTATACTTTCAGGCTATTCCTCCGCCTCATGTGAACACAGCTTAACCAAGTCTAAAAAATTACAACAAAGGAACAAAGCACCGCATTCCTGTGAACTCAGTTTAANAGCTTAACCAAGTCTAAAAAAATTACAACAAAGGAACAAAGCACCGCATTCCTGTGAACTCAGTTTAATAATATTTTGCATGATAACTATTTCTTACTAGGGATTACCAACACGCCCGTTGGTAATCCCTAGTCTCACTGTTTTTATTCGTATTGATTATAAATTAAACATTATAATTTATAAATAAAATATAAGAAAAGATTGACTTAACCAAAAGTAAGGTAATTTTATGTTAACAGAATTATGAAACGCAAAACGCCTGTGAGATGTATGACGTTTTTTTGGGAAAAACCAAACACGTCATACATGGGGCGATTTTTCAAAAGTTTGATTCAAAAAGTGCGAAGAAAGCGTAGTAAACTGAGCACTTTTGAAAGCTCTGCTTAGGATCTACTTCCCTACCAACCTTGTGTACCTCCGTCATATGTGAATTTAACATTGACATAAGCCTGCTCACTTAATTGATTCACCAGTCAAGTGAAACCGTGGAATTGTTAATAATGTAAATCCGATACATAGACGAAAATACGTATTGTAATATGTTTCAATCAAGGAGGTATAATTTCGGTGGCGATGAATTTAAACATTACACTTCCAATGCAACGCCGAGTAACCGGATTATTTTTATTAATTCGCTGCCAACTTAGTCCATTCATGGTTCGTTCATACACGTGTTTTATTCAAAGCTTTGAAAAATTGTATTACTTATGACGAGCTTGGTTGTTTCTTAAATATGCCAGGTGTCAGAAGCGTTTTATACTTATGTTAAATTAAAGTGCCTTACGCCAGTGAGTACTATAGCATATGTGTAGTTGAGTGCAGTGACATTTTCCAAAGGTTAATTTCAAAAGTGCTCACTTTGCCGTGAAGAATCTAACCGCTGTCATGGTCCATTGGCCACTTCTTACCGAAAAGTCTACTAGGAAAACTGTTCTTACTGCTTTGGCTACTACACAACCAATGTCAATAAATAGAGGAATCTTATAATGCTAAAGATGAGGTAGGGTCGCGGTGGTGTAATGGTTGGACTACTCGCTTACCACCAAAGTGAACTGGGCTCGATTCCCGGTGGGATAACACCCGGATTTTTGCATGTGGGAATCGTGCCGGACGATGCCGCTGGTCGGAGGGTTTTCTCGGGGATCTCCCGTTTCCCCCGCCCTTTAATTCCGGCGCTGCTCCATGCTCACCTCCTTCACTCTCTTCCGCTCTCAAGACCTCGCTGTTAAGAGCCGCCCATATCTCTTCACTCACTCGCCGACTGGCGACAGTATCGAGTTCACGCGCTGAAACTCTTCAAGCCTGGTGTTCGCATCCAAAAACCGAGCGAAGTGATTCAATTGTTCATAATTGGACTCGAATTCGGGGGACACACGGGTTTAATTCCAGGTCCGCTCGTCCTGATTTCGATTTTTCACGGTTTTCTGAAATAACTCCAGCGAATGACGGGATGAATCCTTAATACAGACCATGGCATATTCCTCTCCAATTNCCTTAATACAGACCATGGCATATTCCTCTCCAATTACTACTTCGCTGTAATGACCTCGCTGTTGACGAGACGTTAACCTTACAGTTATAATATACGGTATTTTTTTTCTTGATCTCATTTATGTGAATGTAGACGGATGTAAAAAAACTTTCATT
Source organism: Clitarchus hookeri (assembly GCA_002778355.1). Classification (NCBI taxonomy): domain Eukaryota; kingdom Metazoa; phylum Arthropoda; class Insecta; order Phasmatodea; family Phasmatidae; genus Clitarchus; species Clitarchus hookeri. Next base: position 151,259 of record NQII01003848.1, on the reverse strand, counting down.
AACACGAAACGCATTGCATTAACCTCGAAATGTCGGCTATTTACCATTAACCGCTAAACGAGTCTCGAGACCATTGCCCTATGTTCAGATGTTGAAGTTTTTCTCAAGGACGGAACACAATACAATATGTGAATTATTCCTTCGAGAGCTTGGCGCTTAATTTAATGGACCAGGCAAAAGCGGCGAACGTAAAATGTAGCAGCAGAAAATCAAGGAGCGGGTATTTATTTACAGAGTTCCATAAATGACGTGAATTGATGTGGTAATGCCGGCTGCCAACAAGTGACTCAACAGGCATTGATAAAGGGCCGCGTGGTAATTCTATTTCAAAGTGATCTTTAACTTAGCGGTTAAGGTAAATCTCAAGTTGGAAACTTTAATAAATTTGCAGTCACTCAAATGGATAATCTTAAAATACTCACCAGAGATTTTTAAAAATGCGTAAACAATAAATTATGTTTTGCAGTCCCTGTAATTCTATAAGACTGGTTAAAATATTTCTGGTTCATTTGAAACACTGGAAAATGTATGTTTTGTCATAAATATTACGAACAGTTTCACACATATTGTAGACTATTTTGAGTAAATCAATGTTTGAAATTCCGCAGTAGTAAGCCAGTTTTCTCCACCACATGCAAAATGCAGTTGAAATGTTTTCTCAGTTTCCCGGAAACTATGGGTAATGCACCAACTTCTAATACCTTTATAACATTTCAGCAATTTCATTTCACATTCAAGACGAATTAAAGCGTTCATTTAATTATAGGAAATGGAACTGCAACGTTTAGTAATATGTATTTTTAAATAATGCAATGTATCTTGCTAGTCATGTGTAAGCATATGGTAACGAAACCCACATTGTGATAACTCGCCAATTATCTCAGAATTCACCCAGGAATATACTGGTTGTTACCTATTCTGAGAGAAAATATNCATTGTGATAACTCGCCAATTATCTCAGAATTCACCCAGGAATATACTGGTTGTTACCTATTCTGAGAGAAAATATTTATTGTGTCGTCGTTTTTTCTGTTTAAGTAAAAAAAATTATAAGCACGATATTACACTTTTGTTAGATTGTTATTATGCTGCTAGAAGTTAAATATTAGAAAATTTAAAGAACCCTAGTTCCCGCAATATTTGTTGAACCCCATTTTACTTGGAAAGCTATGCCGTCACTTGTTTGTGCACTGAATCTCTCCTGAAGAAGCTAGTATGATGAGAATCTGGTAATCAGTTAGATTGTAAACTGACACAGAACCACAGTTTGTACAAAAATCAACAAATACAGCAATACATAAAATGGATAGCTGTAAAACTAAGATACTTAAAACGACACCACACCACTGGCTGATTTTGGAATCTTGAATAGGTTCTTCGAAAAATTTTGGAAAGCACATTTAATTTGTAATTATTAGAAAGAATTGTGCTTTGCTCTGTTTTCTGGTTTAGTTCACAGAGTGTAGCAACAGAAAGAAACATGTTTGAAGTAGCAAAAACAGTAAATGTTTTTGTTCGACATTTGGGCACGTTACCCCAAGGGATAATGTAACCCCGTCTTACGGTACCTAACAACGCCGCATTATCTTTTTTGCCATTACTCTTGTGCTGCAACTGTGTTTAAAAATGGAGGGTGCAATCACACATGTGCTGTAACCACGGCCTCAGATTGCAACAGTCTCTCGTGTCCCCGGCGTGACTCCATTTACGAGCACCGTTCAGGTTTTTCAGGAAGTCAAGTCATGCTGAAGGTGCGCGTACTTTAATGGCCGTATCACGAAACATAGCTTGTAACCGTATGATACGTACCGTATGATACGTACCGTAACAACATATCGGAACACCAGGACATTCTGCTCTAAATTCTGTGAGGGCGGATATGTAAAATGAGTTTGAATGTGGCTGTAACAGCATACTTTTATCTACACTATGCTCCCGTCCGAAGGATATCAACATTTTCTTCTTACAGTCTCCCACAGGTCTGCCTACAATTGAAGATATATTTCTTCCCATGCTTCGCGTCTGTTTACTTCGTGAAAATGCAACGGATTCTTTGCATTCCATGTCATATCCTTACTTCCATTCATATCGATAACTTCAATAGTGGGGTTTTCACTTCAATTGGTGAATATTTCAACTTCATCAAATTTAGCGGCAGAAGAATACGCGACTAACCTCTACACTGTGCAGAAGACTGGCGTGGATGGACTTCACGTGTGCACATCCAAACTAGCTTCTCGAGCCGCAAATCTTTGGCGTGGCACAAATTACCGACGTCAACTGGAATCGACCCACACCAAACACCGTAGCCACTTTTTGCTATGTTCCACGGTTACGGATCCNATTACCGACGTCAACTGGAATCGACCCACACCAAACACCGTAGCCACTTTTTGCTATGTTCCACGGTTACGGATCCTCTACACGGTTAAGATATGTACACATTACGGAAGTGAACAGAACCCCGTCGTTAACACCGAACCTTAGCCATCGCGTAACATGATTCAGTATCTTCGACGATTTTTTTTCAGTGTAGAACCAACAAACATAGAACGTGCAAGTCGCTACTGCCCCACATTTTTATATACATCTACAATNTTTTTTTCAGTGTAGAACCAACAAACATAGAACGTGCAAGTCGCTACTGCCCCACATTTTTATATACATCTACAATTATCAAAAGGATTCAAGACGAACAAAAGAACATGGCGACAGATGCGTGTGTATACAAGAGGACATCTATACAGTAGTGCTCCTTTGCTTACAGAATTCAAATTCCAAGATATCTCTGGTAGTTATAAAACTTTTACAATTATGTCTGCAGCGGATTCTGAAAGCATAGCTAACTTAGTGGCTCCAAAAGATTTGAAAGTGGACACGAAGCTGAGAAGTACAATGTGGGCATTTTGCAGCAAGCACACCGACTACAGTCTACACAATGCATAAGAGCGCTTCGAACAGTTCTTTTGATGCGTGAGCTCAATACCGACTTCAGGTGGATCGAAACAGTCTCGTCTACACAGGCGAACATGTTACGCATCAGCCGATGTTAGGTGTTTGCGAAGGGGCTCGGTCCGCTAGTGTGTGCGGAGCTTTAAGATTCGGTGCCACGTTACGTNGCCGATGTTAGGTGTTTGCGAAGGGGCTCGGTCCGCTAGTGTGTGCGGAGCTTTAAGATTCGGTGCCACGTTACGTGCTACTGTTACTAACGTGTACGCGCTTTAAGCCTCTGTGTGCGTGACCGTGCGAGGTAAAACACTTCTTCCGCAAGGAAGTTATGTAAGCAGAAATATCCAGAGGCCTCAAGGAAGAGTAACTCTCCGTGACCACATAGACGTTCAACGGCAACATCTGTTAGGCTCCCCACACTCTGGTGCGGGTTGCGGTAGATGTGATGTACAGCGGCACGANACGTTCAACGGCAACATCTGTTAGGCTCCCCACACTCTGGTGCGGGTTGCGGTAGATGTGATGTACAGCGGCACGACATATGCAGGGATATACTGGCTGTATCTGGGGTGATGTAACAAACTTTCAGGGATAATGGAGAAGGGCACCAGCATCTATTTGTGATACGAAACTCCTGTCCGGAGACACCTCCGTTGAACTATTAAGCCAAAACAGTGTCGGAATTCCCGATACAATCGTGCTGCATCACTTCTGTTTCCATTTGCTTGTCCGTACATGAACGCCATATCCACACATTCCGCTGAAGTGTACCCAATTTCACCTAGACTGATACAGTGTACTCGTCAGCATGCAAACACAGTCTGCAGTGTACCTTAACTCGAACCTCATGACCCACTGCGCAGACACAACGCATGACATCCACCGTGCATTAGTGGAGATACGTTACCCACCCCTTGTGCTGTACTACGCTGACAGACATGTTGGGCCACTCATGGCATCGGGGGTTGACATGCTTAACTGCCACCCTCCAGCAACCGAGTTCAATTCCCGGCTCTGGCAAGGATGTTCATCCAGGTTTGCAGGCTTAAAGGTGATGTTAGTACTTTACTTTATGACATAAAACATAGTACATTCTTCGACAACACCCTTACCCTTGTCGTGTTCCAGCACTGTAACAGACATATCATAGTTCTGTTTTGGTTGTAACGTTCGACGGAGGCGTTTCCGGACATGGGTTCCCTATCTCAAATTGATGCTGATGCTTCTCCATCATCCCTGAATGTTTGTAACATCACCCTGAATACTCGTTGTATACACTACACAGAGTGATTCTAAAATCATGGGACAAACATTGAGGGGTGGTAGAGCTCACTAAAACAAACAATTATTGTATAGGAATATATGGGCGGAAGTGACGCGTTGAGACACAAACACAAAAACATAACACATTAAAAGAAACATAAAATGTTCATTAGCAGCATACGTAACGAGTGATTCCGTACTGAAAATGTTAAAACAGTTGCTGGAAATGCATCCACCAACAGTGACGCATGCTTGGCGACCTCTACATATGGCGTGATTGTCTGACAATGGTGGCGATAGTTAAGGGCAGTCAAACGGTGCGTCAGTGACCTGCTGCATCAGCATCAGCATCACTCCACCGACGCTACCAAGCTTGCATTACTGTCGGTGGTAGCAATTTTGAGCAATCATTATAAACATTGCTGTAAAAAGGCATTCAGCGGCGACGTTGTAAATAAACACTGTGTTGCATTTCATGTGTTATTTTTGTGTTTGTGCCTCAACGCGTCACTCCCGCCCATATATTCCTATACAATGATTGTTTGTTTTAGTGAGCTCTACCACCCCTCAATGTTTGATCCATGATTTTAGAATCATCCTGTATATGTGCACAGACTGACACGGTACTACTGCTTCACAGCCGCGGTATTGCCACGTTTATACTAACACAGTTTGCCCAGTTGACAGCAAGTCAGAGTCCACTCAAGGTTACTTCCAAATTCTCTGAAGTCCTGCTAAAGTTATTATTTCAGACCATTTCCCTGCCTCAAGCAAACTATGATTACCGCACTTATTTACGCTCAGTTTAATAATATTTCACATCAGAAATATGTCTTACTGGGCGTTACCAACACACATATTTTATCACTACGTTAATCACATTAATAATAATTGAAATATAGCATTTTATAGATAATAAATGAATAATATTCAATTTAACAAAAAAATTATATACTTTTATGTTACAAGTTGTATAAAACGCTTCTGATAAATTAAAAATTTAGGAAACAACTGAACACATCAAAGCCGGGATGAATTTTCAAAAAGTGTGGAGATACTGTGAATAAACTACACCGCCATATTTTACGATTATGTGTGTGGACAAGAAGATCTGTTACTGCCGGCTGTGGCTGAGAAAGCATGTTGTTTTACATTAAATATGTATTAAATTAAATGATCGTATCTTCTGACATTGAAGAGTAAATAAAGTGAAATCGAGGGATGATAATTAATATTGAAGTTACAAAGAGTAAGAGGACGGGGCGTTTACTCAAATTACGTTCTGCTAGTTCCACTATAGATACACTGTTTACCCATTGAGTTCTATCTTTAAATTTATCTTGATTTTTCAGATTTTACAATACGCCGCGTCGTATCGCACCGACTTCATTTGCCGACTTGGCGTGTGTACACGCGCGGTACAATGCGGTGTACCGCTGCCGCGTAACTATCGTCGCCGCTACCTCATCTCGCACCGGTGATCGTGGGGGGCCGCAGTGGCGCAGCGGCTAGAAGGCTCGCCTCCCACTGGGTTCTATTCCCGGCGTGGTCGCCCCCGGGTTCTCGCACGTGGGAATCGTACCGGACGATGCCGCTGGTCAGAGGGTTTTCTCGGATATCTCCCGTTTCCCCCACACTTGTAATTCCGGCGCTGCTCCATACTCACCCTCGCTTAACCTTCACCGGTTAACAAGACCTCGAAGTTAAGAGCCGCCCACAATTCTTCACTCCACCGGTGTGTGCGAGTAAGGTTTATCTACTCATGTTAGAAACTAAACGAGATTTCTTATGGGAAAGTTTTGCATAGGGAAAAATTTCCGCCGCTATTTGCGCAGTGCTCCAAAAGGTAACGTAATAAAAATTCTAAGTTACCCGAATAATAAAAAAGAAAAATTTTACTTCGTTACGAGGTTATTTTATATTTGATTTATGATTATTGCAATATCCTGTTTTTTTTTAACGTAGAAAATAAAAAAAAAATCTGGTACACACGCGAAACTAGAGCTTACCTAGTGGCGAAAATGTTTGGCTGCCAAACTTTTAACATTGATCTTCCCAACCTGTGGTAGAAATAACCTTAGTGTGAGGATGAGCCTCGACCTGCCTCAAAGCCGTGCATTTCTTCTTTCCTTCCCGTGGCTTCACTTCACTCGTCGGGGTTGACCGGGGTAATTGTGGACGTTCGACGCGGGAGACGAATCACGTGATCGCCCCGGGCTCGGGCGGCGTTCGCTTCCCCGACTGGTACTCGCCACTCCCCCGGACCCTGACCGGGCTCGAACGGTCCAATTTTACTGTCGAGGCTGAAAGCGGGGCATTCTCTCTTGAGATGTGTCTCGTCCTCGGGCGATAAACCCCTTCCCCCTTTTGTAATCGATGTGATGGTCGTTTTGCGCGGGTTTCGTGACTGGTCGGTGGGAACCGAGGACTCGACTAGTCGATTACCTCGGTGATCGAGAGCCGGGCGGGGAGGAAGGTACACACGTGCCCAGTTGCACGTGCGATTTGTCTGTTTTATTTCGAGCCTTCTTGGGCAACGAATCTCATCTTTAAGGGGCCCACGTGCCTGGAGCTATTTTCGGCGTTTGAGGCCGGAAAGCGCGGGAGCAATAAGGGCGTCGCGACGCTGCCACGCGCAAGTGCGCCTTCGCAGCTAAGCGCAAGGCTCTGACCTGGCGTGCAGAGGTGATCCTATCATTTTATTGGTGGAATGTTTGTAGGAAGCTATAATGCAGGTCTCTTGAGTACATTTGTATGTATCTGACGCATATATTTTCAAATACGAGGTTTTAAAAAAACAGTTTTTAGCTATGTCGTAGAGTGCCCTGAGATCGTGCCTGTAATGTGCGTGACGTCTTGGAAGCACTTATAATAGACCTCGTCTGAAGTGTGTGTTCTCTTTGTAGATCAGCACGGTGGACGCACCTTTAATGGTTTCGTAGAAAACCGTGTACAGTACAATTCTGCATTGCAGTTAATGGACTGTTTCAAACAGTCAGTATTTTACGTGACATTTCTTTAAAAAAATGAGCATGTTAAGAAAGTTTGCCGTTTTTTTATGTTTAATGTTATTTTTTCCCCCTAAAATTTTACATTAAAATTTAAATTTCACAGTTTTTTTTTTCAATTCTTTGACGTGGCAATATTTTCTGAGAACATTCCTTCGAATATTTTTTTGTTTGAAGCCGAACTTCAAATTGATGTGTGCCGACAAGGAGTTTATTTACCACTGATACCCCATTTAAACCATGTGGCTGCATGCTTGCTGGGCAGAGCTTCTGGTGGTACCGCATGGCTGGCGCATGAAGTAGGTTGCAGAGGTTTGGTAGAAAACATGTGATGAAAAAACCGTTGGATATTCTGTAGAATTTAAGAAACATTTCGTTCCCAAAGACACGTTTCGAGTCCTTATTCCAATTCAACCGTTCAGTATGAAACGAGGTGAGGACAGAACATTGATGCAACGCGACGGGCGAGAGGAAACAATAATGACCTGAGAAAACATGCCAGCAGACTGTATTTCCCACCACGTTTCCCGAACACGAGGATCCTGGATTGACACCGCCGGAAATCCAGCAAGGTTTTTTTTTTTATAAAACAGAATGAGTGATTTCTGCCAGGAGAATTACTTTACAGATTCTTCAATTTAATGATTTGTTATCTTGCTATATCTACAGGCGAATCAGCGGACTACACCGAGGGGTTTTACTGCCAGGCAAGTGCAGTTCATTAGAAATAAGTGGAAATCACTGGTAAATGAGTGAATACCAACAACAAAAATTATGAATAGAATGTTACTGATTCAAGGGAGTTGTGAAAAAAAAGAAGGGGGGACGGGGTTCAACAGATTTACCGTTAAATTCCCTGATTTGGNTATCTTGCTATATCTACAGGCGAATCAGCGGACTACACCGAGGGGTTTTACTGCCAGGCAAGTGCAGTTCATTAGAAGTAAGTGGAAATCACTGGTAAATGAGTGAATACCAACAACACAAATTATGAATAGAATGTTACTGATTCAAGGGAGTTGTGAAAAAAAAGAAGGGGGGGACGGGGTTCAACAGATTTACCGTTAAATTCCCTGATTTGGAGCAGTTTTAACTATTTCAATTTTAGATTGTTTGCCAAGGTAGGATATGAGTCGTGATGCAACTAAATTATGACCAGAAGTTTTAGCGAATCTATGCGGCAGCACCGTGCCATTCCCAGACCTTCCTACTCGACTCAAATTTGTCCATTCATTCGCTGCCACCATCGTGAGAAACTTTTCTTCTAATCAGCTTTGTTACACGTACTAATGCGACCACATTATTACTTGTTAAATGGCGTATTGGTGTGTCAAAAAGACTGTGGATCGACCAGTTGAGGAGCAACGTGCTTGAATTCAAATCTGCCACTCAAAAAATGTGCAAAATCTGTCACTTCATGCAGCTCACACAGTTAGTAGGTTATTTTACACGAATTAGAATAATTTAGCTTATATAGTCTATTCGCGGTTTCTAAAAATTTCTTGAATTAAACCTTTGAAAAATCACAATGTATAACGTGTTTAGTTGTTTCCTAAAAAATTCCATGTATCACAAGCGTATATGCTTCTGGTAGCACAAAAGAACGTCATCTGTGCTTAAATTAAACGTATACTTATATTGTGTCTATGCATTATAATATTTCATTTTCAAGTGTTATGAATAAAAACAGGTATAAAATAGTTGTGTTGGCAACGCCTGGTAGGAAGTAGTTCTTATGCAAAATGTCATTACACAGAGTGCGCACGAATGCGGTGCGCTGTGCCTTTGGTGTAATTTTCTAGACTTGGTTAAGTTTTGTTTCCATGGAGCGTTGGGATGTCCTGGAAGTATAAATTTAGCAGGGCTTTTGAAAGGCTGGAAGTAACCGCGAATGGACTACAGCTGTCGGTAGAGTTCTAAAGAAAAACGAGTGGAATGGGGTGGACAGATTTGAGCGGTTCTTAACCACGAGGTCTTCAGAGCCGATGTGGGTGAAGCGAGATCAGTATGGAGCAGCACCGGAATGCGAGGTCGATGGGGGAGATCCCTGAGGAAACCCGCCGACCAGCGGCATCGTCCGGTACGATTCTCACATGCGAAAATAATGGAGCAAACCCGCCGGTAATCGAACCCGGTTCACCTTGTAGGGAGGCGAGCACTCTAGCCGCTGCGCCACCGTCACCCAAACCAACGAATTATTATATTTGTCTTTCGTAAGAAATGTCGGTTGAGTCCAGTTACCGAAGTATCTCAAAGAACAGTAGCTCGGGCTTTAACATTACACAGCCGCTACGTCTCCGACTCATCCTCTCAGAATTAGTCTCTTACAGGATTCTTGAAGGCAGTATAAGGTGCCACGGTGGATCAGCGGATAGACTACTCGCCTCCCGCCCAGGCGAACAGGGTTCAATCCCCGACCGGGTCACCCCGGATTTTCGAAAATGGGAATCGTGCCGGACGATACCGCTGATTGGTGGGTTTTCTTGGGGGATTTCCCGTTTCCCCTGCTCTTGCATTCCAGCGATGCTCCATTCGCACCTCATTTTATCCTCATCGGCTCTCAAGACCTCGTTGTGAACAACCGCTGAAATATTTCAACTCTCAAGTACACTAGAAAGCTGTGTGCGTTAAATATTCCTGTCGATGTGGCTAGAAGGACTCCAACTTAGTAACTGTTTGAGAAAAAATCCGGCACGATTCCATTTATAAGACAACACTCGGCAATTTTTTTTTAATCTACTACAGTCATGATGTCCTATCTTTCGCATCGTTTCGGAACACAGCTAAACTTTAGAACCTCACGAAATGTAACACTTTTTCTATTTCGGTCACACTTTCATCGTTCCCAATACGGACAAGATCACTCGCCGACCTTTAAGATACCTGCTGATGAACATCGTCACGCAATATAAATTCACAAATTTATTAACGCAAGTGATTCGTGCCCGTATACAGCAACAAGGAAGCGGGAGGAAGTTTCGTGCAGAAAGGTTATGCTCATTCGCATTTCACGTAGGGTCAAATTTTGCGATACCGGCGTTGACCTGGATAATATTTATCGAATCGTTGATTTAAGGGGCAGCGCAAAGGTTAATTGTTTGTTAGCGTGACCATCGGACATTGCGACTGCGTTTAATAAAACGAGTTCTCTTGACCGAATAAAGAGAAAGAAAGTTCTTACATAAAAACACATCTCACTCAGTACAACTAAAAGAAATCACCAGAGCAGGTTGCGCACCTACATCTCGCAAGCCCGAACGAGTTTCAATCTAAATAATCCTAAAATGTGAGGTGAGGTGAGAGATTTGGGAGGCTATGAACAACGAAGTCTTGAGAGCCGATGAGAGTGAAATGTAGGGAGAATGGAGCAGCGCTGGAATGCAAGGGCGCGGAAACGGTAGATGCTTAAGAAAACCCACCCCGGCCAGCTTCATCGTCCGGCACGATTCCCACTGGCGAAAATCCGGAGTGTCCCGACCCGGGATTGAGCCCGGTTCCCCTTGGTAGGGGGCGAGCAGTCTAACCGCTCAGCCACCGTGGCTCCCTAAAATTAGTTAAACATTCCTGTCGTGCAGGGAAAAAGAACTGATATTTTTAGCCGTGATCATGGTACCTTAACCCCATAACTTTGAAATGTAGCTGGAAGTAATCTTGCACACACACAGAACAGCAAAGTGTATAAAAGCGAAAATCCTTCACATACCCTGTACTAGAATCTGATATGCCGGGAAAACATCATTCTTATAACCATGTGCCCTTATATGTCATTCGCCAATTTGTGACTAGGGCTGTGGGATGCGATGAGAACTCTGACACGATATTATGTTTTTGAAGTTTGGAATTGTGTTTTATGTTTCCAACCGCACACTATCATCTGCTACGGTACTAGTAAAACTATCAACAGTTTTAATTTAACCGTAAAACCATTTTAGCGATATTTAAATTTTAAGGATTATTTAAATATCAGCGATTTCACCACTTTCTTGCCATATTAAAATATTATAATATTTCCGATATTTTGAATGCAAATATTCGTTTTATTTCCGGCATGATAAGTTTATATACTATTTATTACCCTAGTATATACTGTTATTTAGGATATTTATGGTCACACTATTTGCGATATCAATGTTAAATAAGCCTGCTTTAGTTTTTTCTTTTTTTCAATACCTTACAGAACTGACGTACCTTAACGTACTCCACCTGGTTACCACATATAAAAACGATTTTGAAAACTGCATATCGCACAGCCTTAGCAGTAACAAGTGTCGAATTTGCGAAGCGTCGGCTTAACTAATAGGAAATACGGCGCCCACTTCGGAAAGTATCACATAGCCAATCAGCAAGTGGACATGCATTTTATATTTATTTTGAAACGAATTGCCATGCAACCTCGCTTTACTGTGCCTACCTACTCTGCATCTGCGTCGTCGGCAAGCAGGTGCGGGTACAACGGGAGCACATCGCTGTAGGAGATTAAAAATGAATACAAACCGTCGTAAGTCACGGGAGAAGGTTGTTTAAACGAGCGTATCAGCGGATTTTAACGACGCGTCAAGACAAAAGGAAAGGTATCAAGTTTAAACTCCACTCCCATTATCAACCTTCCGTGCCTACACACTCAACTAGTGAAGGTTTACGACGAGGTGTACAATGGCGACCACAAGACGGCGGGATATTTTAAAGACTCCTCCAGCCAGCAACGATCGCTCAGCTGCGGCGATGTACCGTCGCGGATTTTACTACCCGGCGTCGCTCCCAGGTTCGGCGATGACACCTCTCTTTGGATGCCTTCTGGGGCTCTCCCTGCTGCTTCTGGCGGTTGGCGGGAAGACATCTGACGTCCGCGAGGATCTGAAAAAGGAGTTCGGCCCCGTGATCCTACCTCCACTGCCCCCTCGGCTAGATCGAGAACAACAGACCATGTGGAGCCGCGGTGGCTGAGCGGTTAGCCTGCTCGCCTCCACCAAGGCGAACCGGGTTCAATGCCCTTGCCGGGCCACTCCTGGATTTTTGCAAGTGGGAATCGTGCCGGACGATGCCGCTGATCGGCGGGTTTTCTCGGGGATCTCCCGTTTCCCTCGCCCTGCACATTCCGATGCTGCTTCAACCTCACTTCACTTCACCCTCATCTGCTCTCAAGACATCAATGAGCCGCGCAAATCTCTCCAATCCACTCTCTTTACAGTAACAGCGACATAAAGATAATAGCGGATGTCATCTATACATATTATCAAACTCAACGTCTCTCTGTCTGTCTGTTAGAGCTCTTATCACTCGAGAACCACAAATCCAATTTACGTGTTTTTTTTTAATTCATAGCTATGTTGTTTGGTCAGGTTTCAGTATATGTTTTGTTAGGTAAGGTAACATGAGGAATAAGCAGTGACGATAATAGTGAATAAAGACGGGAAAAAGATTGCCGCCAGCGCGCTCTCTTATAATACTCTATCTTAACCAATTCCGGCCTAAACTTTAAGAGATATCAAACGTTTTGTGAAAAAGTAATTTTCCCGAGTCGGTTGACCGTACGGGGACATGGAGAGCCATGGCGGTGGGTGGGAACGATTACGGNCGGCTCGCGTCGTTAGTAACTAACTAATCACGTTCTAGCACGTACGTGTATTTATTGTGAGTCCGCTGCAAATTTTGCTTTCGATTATTTACTTTTAAAAAAAAACCTCAACAATAATTTTGTAGTCCACGCGAGCGGAGCTGCGGGCACAGCTAGTATGATATATAATGAATATAAACTGGGGTAAAGATTTTGTTTCACTACACCCAGCGAGATGCCGCATTGGTGAGCCGCTGGATCCACATTCGGAGGGACACGGGTTCGAACCCCTGTCAAGTCATTCTCATTTCTGATATGCATGTCTTCCCGAAATCTCTCCAGGCGAATGCTGGTGTGGTTCCTTACAGCAGACCATGGCCGATTCCTTCCCCGTTCCCACTTCTCTGCAATTTGCTCCGTCTCTGAACATCCCAGTGGATAATATAACTTACCCCACCACAGCTACAGTAGTATCTATACATCCATGAACACCCCCTTACATCTCAAAAAGAGTAAGTCAGATTTTCAAAATAATCACGTCACTGAACTCGCCGCTTAATAACATGTTATGCTATTGGGAAAAGAATAATATTCTCCCATATAAAAAACGAAAGTTGATATCGTTATCTCAGTAATTAATTACATCACGGAAAACACATATTTGGTACCTTATGAGCCCCGTAGTGCCATTTACGAATTCGGAATCAAAATGCGGATACCTTCAGCGGTTCGGAAGATGTTTGGGGTGAACATCTTACGTGGCCCAGAGACGATCAATATTATTGTCATTATGATTGACAATGATGCTCATCGAAGCGATTATTGACAGTCTCGGAGCCGTTATTTCATTGATCAATCAGATTGAGAGATTGACGGATATTTTGATTGAAGCGAAATTGACGGGAGACATTGACAATATTTCCGTCATTCGCACGCTAGTCATGGCGGCAAGCACCGGTCCACCGGATACCCTCAGTTTTTGTCTCTCCATATCGTGATCATCCTGAATTGTGGAAAGTGAAATCAAAATAATATTTGAAGAAAAGTAAAAAGAGTGTTGCCTTGCAAAAGATAGTTGACGTATTGAAAAAATACAAACCAGGTTTCACTGTGGAGAATGTTAAGCAGAACATTAATATTCTGCGCACAAACTTTAACAAAGAATATACAAGGACAGAGCAATCAAAGAGGTCAGGTGCACAGGCAGATGATATCATTGAACCAAAGCTGTGGCACTATAAATAACTTATTTTAATCAAGGAGCAAGTGGAAATCGCAGAAACAGAATGTTCCGAAGTTAGTAAAACACTGTTTAAATTAATTATATTTCTTTTTTACTAGTACATCGTTTTTTTCCTAGCTAAGTAAGTTCACAGTTCAAAGTCGTCAAGGTACAGTTAATTAATTCAAACATTTCTCTTGCCACGGAACTGAACCTGCACCATTGAAATACTCGCATAAATCATCCCTTACTTTTTTTTTTTTGCTTCAACTGTGGAATTGCCTCTGATTCTTTGAACACTTGTCAACTCATGTGTTCCCTGTCTCCTTCTTCAATTGTACCCGTAGCAGTATTTTTGTAATCAACATCGCCGCGTTGTATATAATGTCCACTGTTTTTTGTTGATAAGTAATTGTGTAAGTGACAACAAGCCGTTACTATTTTCCAAGCTTTATTTGGAGCAAATTTAATGTTTTTTTTAAGTATCTTGAACCTTGATGTTAAAATTCCAAACGCGTTCTCAACAATCCTACGCGCCCGGGACAACCTGTAGTTGGGAATTCGTTTTTCATCCGTCAGCATAGCTTTGCTGTAGGGTTTCATGAAATTTGGCATTAGTTGGAAAGCTTCGTCGCCAACAAACAAGCGATGAAACCTTTTATCTGAGCCTGGTAATTCGTATGCCTCAGGAAAATTTAGTTTGTTTTCAGAAAACTTTTCCCAAAATATTGTCGCATGACAGTTTTGAGGATTATACCACGCCTTTGGCTCACATCCCTCACCCCCTTACCCCACCCCCTTCAACCTTTAGCGCACTTTGCTGTCGCCTTCGAATAGGCACGTGGCATGGAAAATCTCCAGACACGTGAAGCTGAAGCGGAGGCCCCCCCCCCCCACACCCCCTTCATCTACCTACGCCTCCAACCCGCCAGCAGATCTGTCGAGAGTGCAGGGCTTTCGAGTTATCACCCAAAATTATCAGGCGTAGTTCGCCGGAACGCCGAAAATAAGCACCGCGGCAGAAATACCGACTAGCAGTATTGATGCCGAGGTATTTCCCCCCCCCCGCCCGCCCAGTTCCTTCAGAACGAGGACACGTGTGGTAAAAACCTTTGTTCGAAACTCACCACTTCACCCCTCCCCTCACCCCCTTCCCACCCAGGGCGCCACGTGCCGAGAATGTAGGCTTGCAGGCGGGCGTGTATAAAAACCCCTTTCCAAGAATGGGAGGGGGTCAGTCAGTAATCAGTCGTGAGTGAGTAATCACTCGTCAGTATTATCGGTCGTCACAGGTTCAGTCGATTTCTACCGCGCCGAGAGAGTAAGTCAGAGAATAGTTACTAAGGCCGGGATCTCGGAACCCGGCCACATCCGTCAGCCGCATCCTTAAGGGGTCAGTAATATCGGGACCGTCAGTCGATTACTACCGCCGGGTCCGGAAGTTGATGATCACCGAGCCAAGGGAAGAAATCGCGAGCAGACGTGAGAACGAGTCCAAAACCGCAGCCCAGAGAGGGTCCGCACCGACGGAACGGCTTCCAGGGCCGACCACTTCACTGGAACGCCACCACAGCTGACAGCACTCGCCACGGAGTTAAGTATGCAAATCACCGTCACAGAAGCCCCCGCCATCACGAAGTAATTCGCCCAGTAAATTCGAGTAGACAAAGTATAACAGTACCGCACCTCGAACGTTTAATGTGGTGTATTTGTGAAAAACTATAAGATACAATATACCAGTACTTCAAATTACAACAGTGATAATCTACCTAATTTACAAAACCCGCAACCCCCCCACGCACCTAATAGTCGGGGCCTGGGGGACATTAACTTTGACCGTATAAGCCGTCTTGTCTTTTACAGTGGGGCTTACATACGTCAATATTGTGTTCTTCATAACTCCACCGTCCGATATTCGTCCATTGGCTCCAACATCGATCATCATGAATTGATAATACTATAAGAGCCTTTATAGTTGAAGTAGTAAGAGCCTGAGTTTGGGGTTTTTTGCAAAGTTATATGTTTGCCATCAGCACTACCTATACAGTTATGAAAATTCCATTGTTCTTCAAACTCCTTTGCCACTTCTTTCCATTCCTCTGCAACTGTTGGTACAAAAAAAAAAAAAAAAAGAAAAAAAAAAGTAATTTGTTTGGATAGATATTAAGTTTGATTTCAAGTTATATATAACTAAATAAAATTCATATGTAGTATACATATACTCATTCGTGTTAAATAATTTAACACTATTGAGTATGTTATAATAAAATATTATTTTATAAAAGTTAATTTTTTATCTTTTTAATTTTAAAATATTTTTTAATGTTTTTTATATTTATTTTTTCTTTTTTTACAGCAACCGTCCACTACAGAACTGTAAACATCATCATCTGCCGATGAGATTGCTACTTCTCCCTCCTAGAAGATTAAAAAGGTTTCATCAGAACAACTCGTGGATTTAGCTACAGCTTACTTTATAAGGTCTCAAAGTGAATCAGACGTACAAGCTAAGGGATGGCTATGAAGTTGAACAAAATTGATCCAATGCAGAGACGGTATGCAGAAAAAATTATTAATGATAGGCTGTTTGCAGCTGAAATGGGCACTTTAACAAGGTGAGTGCATTTTTTTCACGTCCTCGCCTTCTGCGTCAGGTCAGTCAGCTGCACCGTATAGGTCACCGTACTATGCATCAACCTCGTCATACTCTTCTCCAGTACACCCCCTCCCCTCCCCCGGTGGTATTCACCGGACCTCAGCGAGTCAGTTTTTCTGAACATCACAGCTCAAGCGAGCAAGGAGAACCAATATTTCGGGCCCACATCAATGTTCACCACTCGGAAGGCACTGGAGGAACGCAGACTGCAGCAAAATACTTTTCACATTTTGCGTCTATGTAAACGACTGATCCATTTTGAAGTACTATTCATTTTGTTTTAATTCATCTTTTTACACTAATTTCGAGAAAGACACTGTTCATTTTATTTCAGTTCATTTTCATTTTTAGTTTTTTGTCCTGATCATGGCTTCACATGGTATGTATAAATATATAAACAATATTAATAATATTATTATACTTACGTACCTCAATGTTGTGTTTCAATGCCTTGATTATTGCCTCGCATGTTTCCATGATTATTACTTCCAACGTCCGAGGGGCGACAGCACACACAAACTTCAAGTCTTCCAAATCCATGCCAGACATCTTAATGTTATAGAATGTCCCTGACCAACAGGAATCGCTTCAAGCATAACAGTGTCCTGTTTTTTAATTTTAGTCCGAATCAGCTACAACGAATCATTAAAACGTTCTTGGTCCATTCTTAAAAAAATTCTGTAGTCTTCTGGCTCCGAAACGCTTAGAAAGTTTAGCAAGTGCTCATGGGTGAACCGGCTTCTCAATTAATACCATTCTTTCGACCAGCGTCTTTTCCTCTTCTTATTATTTTTATTTTTGGATACAGCTAAAGTTATGGCCAGGAAGGCCAAATCTTCATTTTAAAACATAACACGTACAACAGCTGCAATATGTACAACAAAGAAACACGTAACACTGAAACATAAAATAAAACAACGCCGTTCGAGTTAAAATACATACTGAGTAGACCCAGATTGAAAAATCGAGATCGATAAGTCGATTGAAGGCTACATTGAAGGGCGCTCCAATAATATGGTCAATTTTATTGACAATATTATTGATCGTCTCTGGGCCGCTTTAGCTTAAGAAGACTTTAGATCGCTTAAATAGCAGATCCTATGTGTATCATATTTTGAATTCCGTGCCTTCTCGATGCAATAACCCACGTTACTGAGCCTACTATTTCCGTTTTTAAGTAATTTGCACATGCGGTTGTCTTCGTGACGTCATCCACGTGCGTAAAGTTTCCCTTTCAATTATTTCTCTTGATACCTTGCCTTTAAGAATAGGTATAAGAAATAATCGGTATTCTATGTTATGTATTTAATTTCTTATGGTAACTTCAGCCGATCTTTCAAAGTTCTTAACAAATAGGTTTTGCTCGCAGTCCAACATGTCCTTCTCAATTTCCAACGTAAACACATTTCTGCTATGAATCTTCTCTTCACTGCCTATCGTTCACATCCATGCATCATCGTACGCAATACAATTTATTTGCGATCGTTTGGGCTTTGTCGTCACGTCTGTTGTTTTGCTTAGTTGCAAACGAATTTTCATTATTTAGGAATGACGTCGATTTCCACTCCATTCTTCCGATTGAGGTCTATCCCCTGCCACCCCTCCCCCCAGCTTGGCCACGGCATTATTTTTTAATATAGGTTTTGGTTCAATTTATCGAAGGCTTTCTCATAATCAGATAATGTAATGTGTGTTTTTCATTCATGACATTCTTTACAGTACCACGAGTAAATCCAAGATTATAGGCTGCTCAAGGTAAACTAAGCAGTTCTGAAAGCCTGGCCTAAAATCAACTTCTCCGCTAAATTTGAATCCTTCCCTTATATGTAAACTTGGCATAGTCACTTACCCTTTCGCTTTATTCATTCGTCAATTAATTAAGTGTAACTGAGAAACCTTTAAAAATGTTGAGAGAGTAACTATGTTAACAATATGACAATTGTTACTCTAATCTGCGCAAAACCTACCGAAGATATAATTAAGACATTCAGTGACAATAAATGTAAAAGTTACACTTTGAATACGCTAAGATGTAGGACTACTTTTCTTACTTTGTCGCCAACTTACCTGGGAACATTGCAGTCACGTGTCCGTTGGAATACACGCTTTTAGGTCAGTGATTGTTTTCTTATGTTGATTTTAGAAGTGCTCAGTTTACCGTGAACCGTATATACGTCGCTGGTTCTTCTATTGTACCTAAATCCAAATGTCTTTACCAAGTGGTAATATTATTCTTTTTATTCTGTTTTACTTTACATTGCTTTTTGTCATTAATGTGTAAAACACAAGGGAGATTATTCTGTTACTATTACGATTACTTTATTTCCTGTTTAAGAAATGACATTTTTTCTTCTCATGAAATTATCCGGTGTATTTACATCTTATAGTTACTACCACCAGAAGAAACCTACAATTCTGGTAAGTTGATGGCCAACGAAATTTCAGATTCGAATCGCATGTAGGACGTGGTCGCATACGGGACTTTGATGCCGTAGTTTCGCATGAAAGCTGCTTCTTGATTATCCTAACAACATATGGCCAACAAACGGGGATGTTAATAAGCCCTATCAAATCAAAATCTTATGCTTAATTTGAAGAAAAGCCCTGGAAAAGAAATAACGGGTTAACATAAAGAAAAAGAACGACTGCTGGAATTTTGCAGTCACTCTAGCGCTCGACTTTCAACTTGGCGGGACTGTCAAGTACGTGAGAACATCATTCAGTGCTAAAACATTCAACTGAAGTCTGCAAGTATTTGTAAGCCAACGCTGCAAAACCAAGAAATGATACTGCTAGATAAATGTCAATATCAACTTCGTAAACAAATATTTTGCGAAAGTAATACGTTCCTTCGGCATAATCCCTTGCTCTTACAGCATGAGAAACCGCTCCAAAGTAAAGCTGTACTAAAATGTTTGTTCGTAATATTGATAATTATCTTTTCCTTGTATCATCCATACGCCAAATTAAATATTACAAATTAACAACTTTTAAAGCATTAATAAAAATATTGTACGTAAAAAAATTTGCTTGATAATAAAAAAAATTAAATTTATGTTAATTTTTGAATAGTTCCGTAACTCAATTTAATAAAAGAAACAAATTAAAAAAAATCAAATTAAACCTGCCGCGTTATTAAAAAAGACTGCGATCCCGATCAATGTATAGTATGATTCATAAATTTTTGATCGTGTAGTAAATTAGTTGATTTTCCATCTTAAAGTGAAAAAAAAGGTTACATTTTTTAAAAGTGCTATTATAATACAATGGAAACTTTCAATAATGCCAACTTGATAATAGCCATTCACATATTTGAATTAGTACGTGGGGTACCATAATTGTTTTCTATTTAAACTAGTTAATATAAGTTCATCACGTTATGGGTGTATGAAACATATTTAAGAATTGCACTGAAGAAACTATTTTAACAATCTTACTGAAATTCTGGAGATGAGAGTCTCTGGGAATCTTACGGGACCACCCACCGTAAGTTGTTTCGCGAGTCAGAGACATATACAGCAAGGTAGTACTTAAGGATGACGCTGAGTGGCACTGAAAGAACTTCATCGCCCTTATACGTATGCACTTAAATGGCGTGGAAGACTTAAGAGAGTTTTGCAGAATGCAATCATGGGACTTTAAGAAAGGAAACCCTATAATTTCAGGGTATAATGAGAAAGATAAATGCCTTCTGTGCGCCACTCGATTATTTCATACCTTCCACAAGGAAAGGTCATTCTGAAAACGCACGACTTTTGCCAATTTCACGCTAAATAACACGTTCAAAAAAAATTAAACGAGGGATCGAAACTTATCAGCAGACTTCATACGTTTCTTAATTGCTGTTTGTGGGCTGACTGCACTTGAAAGTAGTGAAGCGTTTTCAAATAAAAGTTGTGTTAAATATTTTCCACATCCATCAGAGTTGCCAAGTGGCGCAGGTCGTGTGGTAGAGCGCAGAAATTCGCGCAGCTCCACTTGATTTGTTGTTTTAGATAAGCACTCGCCGTTTCGACCGGCGGTAGTAAAGAAATTCTCTCTCCTTGTTCGGTCCACTTGAAGCATTTAATGTCAGCACAATCTATCTGTAATCGTTTACAATATTTCCAACACCTGCAGTTGCGATGACTTGGTGATCGCTTCGTGTTTTTTTTAAGAGTGTACGCGTAAGGCCGCCCCTCACTACAAAAATAATGTAATATACGTATACTTCATGCGTACTAAAGGGTTCACAGTGTTTAAAAATATAGTATTTCTAAACATACTTTAAATCATTTTAATACAAATTCCGAAAACAATCGGTGCTATTAGCAGACACTTTATTTAAAGGCGAAATTATTGCTATATGTTATGTATTTACGCACGTATATTCACGAGGATTTCTTAACAATTATTTAAAAGCGCGTTTTATAATATTAAGGAAAATATAAATCGGTCGGATTGGAAAAATGTCTCGTTTTCTATGAACTACTTCAGATTTTTTTTCTTTTCATTTCCTGATATTCTTATGTTATAAATATAAAGCATTCATAAATCTTTGATTTTGCGTGTAATTTTATAAACAGTGGGTACTCGAACAAAGTAAACAGTACAACTGAAATCATCCACATCAAACAATATCCAGTATTTTACAAGTTCGTATGTTTAAATTGAATGATTTTTTTTTACAGTTTTTGCTTCAGAGGGTTGGAGTAGAGGGATTATGGAGACTTACATCGGGACCTGGGGGCGGAGCGTCGGAGCTGTTCGTGCTCTGTCATTCCGGTCGGCCGGCGGTCATAATGGGTCCGGTGATCTCAAACTTGACCCTGATGAACTTTGAACTAAACACTGGTGACCTTTAAATTTGACCACGGTGACCTTTGACCTAAAAAAANCCTTGACCCTGATGAACTTTGAACTAAACACTGGTGACCTTTAAATTTGACCACGGTGACCTTTGACCTAAAAAAAATAAAAAAATAAATTAATTAAAAATTTCGAAAAACTGATTAAAGAAATACATAAAAATCATTAAAAAATTATTTTAAAAAAACTTACATTTCCGGAGGTAACACACACCCTCCTCCGCAAATTCTACTTCCATCATCTTGGTACGCCACACAGCCACCATCCGCCATTTTGGTTGGCGCAGTCCGCCATATTGGTAGGTGCAGCCGTCCACCATCTTGGTCGGTGCAGTTTACGATATTGGTAGGTGCAGCCGTCCGCCATCTTGGAAGGTGTCACAGCCACCATCCGCCAACTTGGTTTTTTTTCGTTTGTCATTTGTTTATACATTACTGGAGTTTATCTCTTACCTTTGTTCGACAGCCACATTGTTTTTTTTTTCGTTTGTCATTTGTTTATATATTACTGGTGTTAGCACTCACCTTAGTTCGACCACCATCTTGGTTTTTTCGTTTGTCATTTGTTTTGCATTGCTGGTGCTGTCCCCAGCACCGGGCCCAGCAGACGAATGACCCCCTCCACTCCCCCTTCCTATATATTTAATTAGCCAATTGCCATACCCCAATCTAATATATTTAATTGCTCCGCCAATATTTCTCATTGGCTAATTACTCGGGTATATTTGGAAAACTTCGTTCGACCAATTACTCGGTTCTACTCCACCCCCTTCCAATATATTTAATGGCTCCTCCTATCTTTTTCATTGGATTATTTCCCCACCCCTTTCCAATATATTTAATTTATCCAACAATATTTCTCATGGGCTAATTTATAGTGCGTTTTTGGAAACCTTCATTCGACCAATTAGAACAGTTTACTCGAACTCTACCTCTTTTCCTCAATGGCTAATTGCCCCATCCTCATCACTCTCTCCAAAAATTATTCGCCTTCCTTCGATCAATTAGTCGGCAGGCCTCCACCCACACTCCTGATTCTCATTGTCTAACCACGAGACGTGACAATCTCTTGGATTGGCTAATTGCTAGTGCGTTTTCGGAAACCTTCGTTCCGACCAATAGTCGGACTACTATAATCGCGAGTGCGGACTGTTTCTCCCATCCCCCCTTAAAAACTCTTTATAAGACGCACCCTGAGCCCCCTTGGGTAATCAGTAATTTTTCTCGCTCTTAGAAACGTACGCGTGTTGTCCGAGCGGCCATAAAATCCTTTCAACCATTTTGTCATTTGGAAGGGTGCGCTCCCTTAGTGCCTTGGACAAACGGGACGAGTTACCGTACCTGCTGAAATAATTTCTCCTGGTCTACGCACCTTATGAAATTTCGACCACATTCAAGTATTTACCGGCCTACCTGCAGCAGGACGAAGACATATGGGTCTGTCTTCCGTGGAAGGAGTGTTTCAGGGGCTGTACCACTTCGATTCCCTAATCGACGCATTGCAGGAGTTTGAGCGAGGCCCGCCGAGCAGCCCTCGCGACGTCTGCGCCCGTGGAAGACGCCCACCCCATAATAAGTTCTTTCAAAAACTTGCTTCAAGACTTTCTTGTAAATTCAAATATATTTTATGCTCAAAAATATTTTGTGTATAACATTTCAAAAAATTCTAAGAATAGAGATTGACGTAAACATTTTTTTTATTACTATACGCTAAAATAAGCATTGGGTATAATATTTCTTAAGTTCAGTATTTTCTCAAATGAGAATAAAAATTATATTACAAAAATGCAAAGTTTTCTCAAACGAACGAAAATATACAGAAACTTAACGACTCTGTACGGATGAGTTTCGTGTCATCGAGACGGGATCTGAAGAAAGATCTACACACCTTAAACAATTGCTTTTTCGCATTTAATAACAGCTACACAACCCACAAGAAATATGTGTACGAGACAGTAAAAGTAACTGCATTTAATGGAATAACTCTAAAACTCCAAACAATATACATAAATATATGTGCGTGCACAGTGTTGACACAATTGTACGAGTATTATATTGTTCACAAAGCCACAGCCACGGGTAGGTTAGTGATAATATAGTTCCTCCCCTCCCCCCTTCTCTAACAAAAATCTGCCATTACGTGTTTACGTCACACACGTTTACACAGAGAAAGTCTAAAGATACCGTAACTTCCTGATTATTTAACGTTTTCCGACCACCAGAGACAACATATGTAACCCCACTAAAATCAAATTGTTTTTAACATTAAAAATATTTAAATTTCAAATAAAACATTTTGTTTAGGAAAGTCAATAAAGTGGTTTTCAGCACTAGATTAAATTTTTTATATTCTTACCGCTGAACAAACAGAATTTTAAGAGTACATATCGCTTATTGATCCCGGCTTAAGTCACAGTTTTTAAACGCTAACGCGTTTCACACTTAATTCTTGAATATTTAAAATTAAATGGCAACTTACGATCAGTGTAATGAATTCAGTCGTTTACGTTCGTAGATAATATTTTCGGCTACAATGTTTAATTACTATTAATATAATACCAATAAAACTACCTTAAAGTGTGTGTTTTTGTGTGTTTATTCTTTCCTTGGATGAAAGAAGAACTGTCTCTCTATGAATTTCATACCGAGTGATTATATTTTGCGGAAAGTAAAAATTGGCAGGTGCATTTGTGACTTGGCTGCCCTAAAGTTTTACTTGCTGTTCATGGGCGCTTAAAAAGCTGGATTGCCTCAAGAAACACTGTGGTAATGTTAGTCTCATTACATACTCTTATACAAAAAAACCGTGATTCGCACATAAATAAAATATAGACTGAGTTCTATTTCAATGACCTATGCAATTTAAGTACGGGAAACAAAATGTTAAGTAAATTAATTTCATGTCCCTTACGATTTTACTGATTGGCTACGTGTTTCCTAAGCCGTAAAAATATATGTTACTTTTAAATACGAGAGGAAATCGGTGCTTATAAAAATCGCATGTAAATAATAATTGCTGGTTTCAATCTGGGAGTTATTTGACAAAACAGCTTACGGTGCAATTCATTACGTGCTACAATCCTGGGTGAGGAATGAATACGTGGGCTGTTTTGTTTTAATAATAGCTTAAGTTATGTTTGAGAGCCACCCGCCTCCACCTTCTGACCTTAAAACCCAGTTGTTAAAGGTTACAATCTAAATATTAGTTAACACTACTCATTGAAAAATTAATTCAGATACAAGCAACATATGATCAGGACGTACCGAATGCAGGCCTGTGCAGTGGAGTGAATAATGTGTTTGTGAATTTATATTTTTTAATGGTCCTTTAAATCATTGTATCCTAAAATAAAAAAATTGTTAAATCAATGTTATTTTGTTTAAGGTTTTCCTATTATGTTATTAACAAATTTTCTTTATGTTCTTGTAAACACATTTCGTGGGCCAATGTATTTGATCTTAACACACACAACTTGCAAACGCAATGTTTAATACTACAGATATTTTAACATACCTTAGCACTGTAGATCTGGAGAGTTTCAACATTTCTGCCACTCTTTCCGCGACGTTGCAGGGTTTCATTTCCCCTCGCCTAATTAGTGAATACAACGATTCGGTGAGGTTAATGATGTCCTGTTGGCGTTGGTGACTTCTCTTTTATTCACCTTGCTAGAACTCATGACTGCACACAAAAACTACCGCAACATACAACGTAAAATACAGTAAATAAAATTTTAAGCAAACCTGAAATAAATTTGAAAAATATTAAACACGTTAGAACGCACTATGAGTAATCTCTTATACAGATTTCAAAAGCAAAAGGAATCTGTACGAGAAGGTTAGCACAAATTAAAGTCATACGTTATGAAAAATCAAATAATAAAGAGCTGATATTAGTATAAAAAAAACGATAAATGAAATATTAGGTTAAACAAGAATCGCACAAATTCTCTACAGTACGGCCATCCGGGGGCTTATGAGAGATTGGCGTTGCCATGTTAATGTTGTTGGATGGACTCCTTGAATGTTGACACATTTCATTGCAAAGTATTGTGTCTATAATATGTAATCAAAGTGAAAGTTTTTCTCCCCCACCCAATCCCCCAGTCAAAATCAAACCTATATACACACACACACACACACACACAGAGAGAGAGAGAGAGAGAGAGAGAGAGAGAGAGAGAGACAGACACGCACACGAAACATCTCATTTTTAATACTCACATTTTGGGTTTATATAATGAAATGTTTTTAGCTTGCATCACATATTCTTTTGTGTGAAATTCTCAAGATTAAAAACTTTACGCTTGTGGAATATCTATTAATAATATATACATGACTTTTATAATGGGTACGTGCATGTAAGAACACATGTACACGCACACAATGGAATGTAAACATTGCATGTAAACATTGCCATGTGACTGCCACATGGCAATGTTTGTTTACCCTTTGGCAGAAGGATACGAAATGGGCTTGAAAGTAGATCTTTAGCAGGGCTTCAAGAAAGTCTCTTCCAGTCATGAACCGACTATATACGCTATCACCAACCAAGCTAGCCGACGTCAACCTCTGCCATCGTTATGTTGTACGCCACTAGTCTTCCCTGCCGGCAGTGGGTTTGTATTTGCTTTAGCAATCGTAAAAATGTGGATAACCTTTAAAAATTGCCGCTAGTGTGCTGACACCTGTTATTTTCTTGAACAGTTTTTCGTTTCTTCAGTATAACTAATGTTACTCCATTTTTACAGATATAATAAACAACTTCGTCGTAAATGTTCTACTCTGCTCTGATTGGAACATGCCTCGTGCTTCTGCATAATAAATGAAATTTAACCACTCCCCTTTATGCACTGTGTCAGGACCTTTCATACAAACGACCTGTTATGAGTAGTTGTAAATCAATAGGTTACAAATCATAGAGCAGAGTTCTCGTGCATATAGCCCATGTTCTATGGTTACTGATATTCTTTCAATTGTGAATTCAGCTTTATGCCCCAAACCTCGTAGACGAATAACTCTTCTACGAGGTAATACCAAAAAGTTTCGAGACTCACTCTGTTTACAAGATTCGAGCTGCATCTCCGAAACGGCGACCTTTGCGGTGCACGTTCATCTTCGGGAAGAGGGTGGAAACTGCTGCAGCCAAATGTGGCGAGTAGGGTGGGTGCGAAACAAGACGATGTTGTTTCTGGCGAGAAACTTATATGTATGCGACAATAACTCGGTGACAGAGTGCATTGTCGTTGGACATCCGGTCTCTCGTGTGTCACAAATCCAGAAGCTTTCACAGAATGTCCTCCCCCAGACGACACAAGGTTTTCAGGCATCTGAGGGAGGAAATTCGGCGAAAGCGTACGGATCTGTGGAGCGCGAGAATTTGAACGACAAAGCGCCCTGTCACAGAGATCAACTCGCACGCGACTTTCTCGCCGAAAACAACACGATCATACTTCCGTATTCATCCTACTCACCAGATTTGGCTACAGTATCACACCAACCAGCAGCAGGACGACGTGAGTATGCTACCCGCGGGCTCTATTTCGTCACTTTTTACTGTCGTTATGTAAATACATTCACCGCTTAACTAGCGCCGGACGACGCCACTAGTCGGTGGGTTTACTCGGGGATCTCCCTCTTCTGCCGCCCTTGCATTCCAGCGCTGCTCCATACCCACCTCGCTTCACCCTCATCGGTTTCTTAAGACCTCGCTGTTAAGAGCCGCCCAAATCTCATCCATCACTCACTCACTTACCGCTCGACTATCTATACGAGGCGAAATGGTATTCTGTAACTCAATTTGTCATCATGATAGTCTTTCGAATGCCTCGTGGCTGTTTTTTTTTTATAAAGACAGGCCAAGAAGGTGTCATTATGAACGAAAGCGGAAAGAAAATGGCTGACGTATTGAGATTAATTCTAGCAAACTCGTTCCACAGGAAAAAAACCGCACACATAAACTGTGTCTGGAATAAATTTAAGTATTGGATTTTTTAATTCATTAGTGATTCTCTCGCTTTAACGTAACTACGAAATGACCGATTCGGCGACGGGTTAGTGCTGCTATCTCGTGATGCTCAAAATGAAACAGTACAATCTGAAATATTTTATCGAAAGAAAGAAGTACATTTATTTTATATGCATTATTCGTAAACGTTTAAAGATATAAATTTCATTTATAGTTGAAAATTCACTATAATAACAAAATGTGTTACACAATACACTGTAATAATGGGAAAAAAATAATTCAACAAGCAGATAGTTGATTTCAAAAAAAGCCTGCTGCGTTGCCAAACGTACATCTTTGCGCTAAGATTTCAACACAGACTACCACATAAAAACACTTACGAGTAACCACGTTATGGCCCCTTTATCGAGAAGACAATCACGTTGTCTGTCTTCAAGCAAGTTCAAGCTAGAGAATAGGGCCCCAAAAGAGTCTTTAATATAAAAAAATTTACCGAAAAATTACTGGTAAAAATTTATCCAGAATTGTCCGTAAACTCTTCGTAAAATTACGGACACATTTATTTTCAAAAACGGACTTTCCTTAAATATTACAAAACTTTTCGTTTATTCACGGAAACATCCGTAAATTTCCTAGTTAGTTTCCTGTACATCCAATTTAAAATGAAATGAGATGATAAAAAAGTATTTAGTTTTTGGTTTTTGTAAGTTGGGTTTTCTACTACGTATAAAATTCATTAAAAAGAGTTAAAAAATCTTATACTTGAGCAAGATTTGAACCAGAGTAAAAAATTGGGAAATCCACGACTAAACACTAACCTACAACTCTTACAAGAAGCCTATGATATAACGTTCGTGTTTTTAATAAAGGCACAATTTCAACTTCTTCAGATTTTTTTTAAGTAAGTGTATTTTAAGTGTTGCTAAATATTACTGAGGCTGACGCTACTTTTTAATGTTTGAAAGGACAGGTCTTAGTGGAGAGGATAACGTTACTGCCTCAGAAACGATAATTTTTTGGTTACAGTGGCGAAGAAAGCTTCGTGTAGACTCGCCATTGTTCGTATTCTAAACCCAAAGCTATAGGAAATACCGACAGAGACTTTCCGTATTTTGTATTGACGGACTTAACTCAGTTTTTCGACAATAGCGATAGCGTTTCCGTACATTTACTGTACATATACGTAAAAATACGGGAATTTTTAACAGTTTACTGTGCATGCGTTTGTAAGCATGCATATGCGAATTTTAATAAATGTTTCATCATTGTGTAACACATGGACGTGGAAGCTGTTGGGGTCGTAGGAGCCCGGACCGTAGAGTGAATATGGGGTAGAGAGAGAGAGAGAGAGAGAGAGAGAGAGAGAGAGNACTTAGGGCGCCAGGATGGAAACGGCTACGGAACATTTCCAGGGTGAGCCATTCCGACTCTATAACTTCGTGACTTATATCACGATTTAAATAGA
Source organism: Clitarchus hookeri (assembly GCA_002778355.1). Classification (NCBI taxonomy): domain Eukaryota; kingdom Metazoa; phylum Arthropoda; class Insecta; order Phasmatodea; family Phasmatidae; genus Clitarchus; species Clitarchus hookeri. The sequence continues at coordinate 122,327 of NQII01003848.1, read as the reverse complement.
TGCAGTCTCGATCGATCGGGTGTTCGACTAAGACGCGAGCATGACCTTGAGTTGAAGCCGCGCATGCGCGAGGTGCGGGTAGGGGCCCGCGGCGACTAGACGCCATCTTGGGACTGGGTGAAAATTTCCGGGCAGAATATCACGCTGCCATGGTGTGCCAAACTAAATATCTCGTCTGTATCTGTCAATTTAAGCTGTAAAACCCAATTACCGATTTCGTTACATTCATTTAATTACAATATCCTTAAGAAAATATTACCAGCTAACGCAGCAGTATTCACGTAAAACCTTCGAACCTGTCCTCGAAATAGCCAAACCATAAATTTTTGCCTCATAAGATGCCTTGCTCTGGATGAAATTGCTATACCGTTTAGTACTTTTTTTTTTCTACGAACATGCTTATATCACCTTTTATTCGCACAACGCTCTAAATCGCATGTAGCACAGCTGAATATTTTCTCGTGGTTTACCGCATGTTAAAGATTTTGCAACATAGTAAATTCTATATTTTACTTGGGGTGTTTTTTTTTTACAAGTTATCGTTATTAAAAATAAGCAGATTATTTTTATACACGCTACTTTATACCAGTAACACAGATGGACTATGTTACAATAGTTTTGTGACAAATATGTAAAGCCATATATCCGAGTTCTGGGATAGCGTTTCTTACAAAATTGTTATTACTTAGGCAACAAATGATTACAAATGCAACGCGAACTAAACGAATGAAAATGGATGAAGTAACACTCGTGACCGTTACAACATTTACACCATGAATACCCAGGTAAATTTCAACAAGATTGACTTAATGAAAGTCTGATTAACATCCAGCTACATGAATAATAATTTGAAATTATTTAAAAGAGGAAGGGGGGAAATTATTCACGCATTTAGTGTTCGTGGTTATATTAAGACCTCATTTTACGACGTGAATGAAGTCGTGAGTTAATTACCTACCGTGCCCACTTCTACTTAAATTTAATTTGTCATGCAGGCCAACACACTTTTATCTGATGACAGATTTATTAACAGGCGTTAGAAGCCCCATGTGCAGTGTCCGTTACACGTCTCGCCTTTCTTTTGCTCCCGCGCGTGACTTCCTAAGGGCTGTCGAACTCATTTGTTTCCCGGAGGAGAAAGCTATAACGCGGGGTCAATCAGCCGACGTATGCCTGTCAGAAGACGTGACACGAAAGATACAGGCACTCCGCTTTCTCTGCAGAAGTACGAGCCACGTGACGGAGACGTATTTAAATTTAATAGAACGTAGATTGGCGGCACGCTCACATTACAAAGTGTCGAGATAAATCATGTGACCATAAGTAGTTTCCCGACTGAAAGGGTATCATGGGGCCGCGGTGGTGTAGTGGTTAGACTACTAGCCTCCCACCAAGGCGAACTGGATTCGATTCCCGGTGTGGTCGCCTCCCTCCCCCCTCCAGTGAATTTTAGCATGTGTGAATCGTGCAGGACGGCGGATTTTCTCGGGGATCTTCCGTTTCCCCCACCTTTGCATTCCGGTGCTGCTCCAAACTCACCTTGCTTCACCGTAATTGGCTCTTAAGTCCAGAGGTAGACATATATAAAAATAAATGGAAAGGGTGTAAAGTTTCAGTTTCAAAATATTACTTTCAATTCACCAAATTGAATTAATAGACAAAAATAATCAACTGAAAAATGTAATATTCAATGAATAATTGCAGTATAAAAATGCATTCAATTAAAGTTGTGAAATGCTTGTAGCCCTGGAAACTCTGGAATGCAACCCGTACAATCGATATAGATTTAATCAGTAATAAAAATGCGTACTTTGTATTTAATTGGCATTATAAAATAATTCACAAAAAAAATTAATAAAAGAGAGAGAGAAATTTAAGTTATTCTTTACGCCACAAATGTTACAAAAAATGAGTTCATCCGNAAAAGAGAGAGAGAAATTTAAGTTATTCTTTACGCCACAAATGTTACAAAAAATGAGTTCATCCGTAAGTAATTAATATTTTATGAAGTAGTAATGTATGACGTGATAACGTGGTCCAGATGATACCAAGATAAAAACAATATTCCATGGAGCACTTCGCTGAAATCTCTCCAGAATGAAGACAAAAGGTTTGAGAATAGTCCGTATTGGTGGAGTGATACGTAAGTGGCACTGGAATTACTTGGAATGTTGAATAGATGAATATCTGAATAAAACATCGTATAAAACTTTAATAGTTGAAATAAAAACTTCAAATAAAACTTGAAATAGTTTAGTACTTGAAGAAAATTGCCATTAAAACTTGAATAGTTGAAATAAAACTTTGAATAATACTTTGTCCCGCTGGAGCACACAAAGATCGCGCAAAAATTAATTACTTGTTCCAGAGTCAATATGATACCACATCTGTGGTACTCAAGGAGTTAATTACCAAAGTATGTATACAATAACTTTTTTATTTGTCATGAGTTGCAGCCCACTGTTATATCAACTGAAATGCAGCTTTGTCAACAGTAAATCCTCTCCGACTAATTATCTGATAAATTAAATTTTAATTGAAATAAAAGTTGATGATTATTTTTGCCGTTAATTCTGTTTGACTTTGTTCGAGAGGATAGCCACAATTACTGAAACCAATAAACTTCTGTTTTCATTAAAATTATCATTGTTATTACGCAATAATGAATTTGCTCTAATATTCTAAAATAATTTACTGTGAAAATTTAGTTATTTGCGTTTTGGTAACTCGTATACAATGACGAAGACAAACATCAGGGGATGTTTGTCCCATTAGAGCAGCGGTTCCCAAGCAATTTTTTTTTGTGGCACATTAAATGCCAAGTTGTAAATGACGTGCATACCTAAGCTATATGTACATATATGTGTGTGTTTTCATGGTACTCCCTGGGTAAAACAAAAAATTTAAGGCATAGTAAGTTTTTTATTTGATCGATTTTAAATCGCATACTTGAAGAAATCTTTTTACAGGCCTGCTTTCTTTCCACTGATATTGGTATGATTTTGGAGTTTGCGTAATATAAATTTCAATTTGTTTTTTAATTTTACAGTGTAAAGGTAACATGCATGCGCACCATTTGCATTATTGCTGTAATGTACCTGTTCCCTAAAATTCGCGGTACACCTGCAGAGGTTTTACGGAACAATGGCGTATGTAGCACACCGGTTGGGAACCGCTGCCTCGGATGGACAAGCAGTCGTACTGTGCAATAAGCTCTGATGTTTCAGGAAATGCACAACCTAACCCTGCCTGAGTTGACCAAAGCGGTGTACTATCGGAGCTTGAGACCAATAGCGATATTTACTCTTTACGTCCTCTCTGGCATAACGAAAGATCTGCAAAAGTTCAGCATCGATGAGTTACCACTGATTAGATTGAATAAACAAAAACCATATATTTTTGGGTAAATGTTTACTGTAAATTGTTTTTGTACGACCTAGTATTTAAGAATTAAATTAGTGTGAACGCTACGTTGGACGAGCAAGCAATTTGCAGTCATTCTTAAAATCACTACCTATACTGGAATGTGTACCTACTCTGAAATTAAATTGCATCTAAAAGTAATTGTTACAAAAATATGTTTACAAAGTTGTACTTTTTATAACATTAAATTATTAATTAGTTGACACTCATGGTAAAACTGTGATAATTACGCGAATTAATTATTTACATCAATTTAAATGCCGAACGGGAATAATTTTTAAACCCTGATTACTCTCAGTGCTTCAAATTAATGTAGATTGTAATTATTTATTTCAGATTCTTTTATAGCTTAGGTTATTAAATGTATAACTGATTCAATGTCATGCAAACAATTTGTGAAATCACTCTTTCAAAAAATATCCCTGCACTTTAGTAAATCCTCTTTAAGGTTTTATTAAATTTTACTACTTTTACTTAAGTTATGTTGGTAGTGAATTGACTAAGTAGTTTCATGTATACCGTTTTGTTAAAGATCAATTTTCTTTAAGTGATGACTTAAATGGGTTCCTTTCAGTGTTTGTTACATTAGAGAAAGAATAGACAAATGTTCCTGTCATTTTCACAACTTCATTTAAATGGCTGATGTACACAGTCAAATCACATTATTATGACCACCTGCTAGTATTTAGAGTAATCGCCCTACGCAGCACGGAAAGAAGTTAGACGAGCTGGCGGTGACTCAGTCAGGTGCTGATAGGTCTCCACGGGTATCTGGAGCCATGCTGTCTGCAGTGCGTCCCACAACTGTTGAAGGGTGCGTGGCGGAGGATACAGGCCACACGACGATAGAGGTGGTCCCACAGATGTTCTATTGGATTGAGATCGGGGCTGTCTGGGGGCCAGGGAAGAACTGCGAATTCCTGATCGTGATCTTCCAGCCACGTACGGACACTTCTGGCCGTGTTGCAAGGCGCATTAATCCTGCTGGAAGAACCCATCCTGCTGAGGAAAGACAGTGTTCATGTACGGGTGGACGTGATCGCCGACGATGAATTTATAACCAAATCGATCAAGAATGCCTTCCACATGGGTGATGGAATCTAGAGGATACCATGAGAACATTCATATCATAACACTGTCCCCACCACGTCATGTTCGTCCAGCAATTGATGTAGGGTGTTTGTTCTCCGACGTTTCTCACCGGACACGCTGACGTCCATCAGTTCTATTCAGCTGAAAACGTGACTCGTCGGAAAAGGCTACCCGTCGCCAATCAGCAGCGATCCAGTCGCCATACTGTCGAGAAAATTCCAGTCGTTTTCGTCGATGCACCTGTGTTAGCATGGGTACAGTCACCCTCCGTCTACTCCGGAGCCCCATTAGCAGAAAGGTTCGCTTAACTGTTGTGATAGACACGTGTCTGGATGACTCCTGGTTCATTTGGACGGTGAGCTGTTTTACTGTAGCCTGTCGGTTGGTTTTCACGCACCGTCGTAATCGACATTCACATCGGACGTCAATGGCGCGTGGAGCTCCGCAGTTTCCACGACGGTTATTCCCAATGGCGCCATTCATCCACTCACGATACACCTTTACCACAGAGGCACGTGGACAGTTCACAAACGTCGCTGTTTCCGAAACGCCTCCTCCCTTAGCCCGAAAGCCGATGATCATTCATTTTTTCATCTCGGTTAAATCGCATCTCTTACCCATAACAGAAGGAAGCGCAATGTGTACAGCCAGTCTGTCGGTCGCATTACACACCCGCTTCACCAGCCCACGTCACGGGCCTTACATCATGAGATACGCGCTGCATATGGCACTTCTAGCAGGTGGTCTTAATAATGTGATTCGAGTGTGTATATTCGTCTTCATAATAACCTGCAACTTTAATTATTACGCGTGGCAGCATGATAATCTACTACTGAAATGAGAAATTAATCAGTGCTTTTAAAACTGCCGTTTGAATGAGAATCAGTTAAACTCACTATTATAAATAAGGTGTACGCAGTTGACTGAGCACAATAAGAGCCATGCTTACGAAACTACTTTTAAGCCCATTTTATAACCGTCCATAATTTGTAAAATAAACATTGCCATGGACCATGGTACATTGTGCATTTAAGGAAAGAAAATAATTTAAATTTATTACAGTCCCACCCTATTCAATTACCGCACTTATAATACGATGTTAACACACGGGACAATTATTTTTATACATCGCTGCCAACGTTACTAGGATATGGTAAGTTCGTTACAATACGTATATGCAGTTAACGGCAGGCATTTATCCCCAAGGGTTGTCTCCAAAAGTACTTAGATAAACGCGAACCATATTTTCCATGGACAAGGGAGAGCTGACAAGGGGCGAGGGGCGCCCCTCCACTTCTCAGCCAGCAGGGGGCACTGTTCCCCTGGGTTGATAGAAGGTGGTAGGCAACTACTTAAGTTTGTTAATGAGAATTTGTAACTTATGGTAAATACTTATCTCGTTTTTTGAGATAATGCATTTTCTTTATATGCATGTATTTAACCAATGCAGGTGAAATTAGGTTAAACCGAACGTTATGTATAGCAATAAAATTTTTACTTTAAATTAAACTTTAAATTTAAATTAATATGTTTTCTTTATATTTTGGTTTTAAAATTTTAAAATAAAAATTACACATTAATTCTCAAAAAATTTCTAATAACAACATTTAAAAATAAATTGGTTTATTAAATATTTTAGTTTTTTTTTATATGGACAGCTGCCAAATTTTTTATTAAATATTGTTGTGTGTTTATATTAAGGTTTTGATGATACATTAATTAAATATGAAAAATTAGTAACTAGTTTTATATATACTCTTTTTCTTATATATTTCATAGTTTTGCCATAAACTGAATTATTCATTAATTTATGAAATTCTTTTTCAAAATCATTTGCTGCTTTGTTCTCATTCCTGTGTTAAGATCAATATATTTTTAAGCCAATTTGATTGATTAAATTTTAATTCTAAAAATAAATTTATAAGTTAAGTTTAATTTATGCGCCTGTGCCGCGAACAATGCGTGAGCGCACCTTGGTGGCGTGGTGTTGCATGTTCCCTCCTGGAGGACATGGCACGCAACATGGTGACCACGGACCAGGGGGAGCGGCTGCCGGACCGCACTCTGCGTCTGTACTCTGCGCNGGAGCCAGCCCCTTGCTCGCCGTCATGGCTGAACTGTGCAGGCGCGCTGCCAAGCGCTTCCACGTCGCCGTACATATATGTACTTCGTCCTCCGCTGCTCGCGGCAGGCCGCTAAGCCGGGCTCACAACCATCCGTCGTCCATCGATGCTTCTATCCGGCGAAATTTCAGTGTGGCAACTTAACATACCGAAAAATAATTTTCAATATTACTTTAATTTTATTTTATTACATCAAATAATATATCAATAAATGTATAAAAAACTATAAAAAATTAATTTACGTGTAACTTCATACAAGTTTAAAATTTTTGCATGATTATCATGTTTGACTACAGGTCAAATTAATTGTTAATTTATTTAGAATATGATGAATAAATTGAATCGAATTTGCTTCCAGTGGATCTGCGATAATTTTATTTTAAGTTTTACAATAAAATTGGAATCCAAAATTGTTGGAAGTTAAACCCTACTCACAGGCGAATAAAATGCCACACTTCAAAGAAGTTTTTTTTTCGTGGTGTTCGGAAATCTTAAAAAAACCCCCTTCAGCTGAAATCAAGCATTGTGCTCGTATAATATTTTGAGATTTTTTAAGCAGAAATTTTGATGTTAAAATGCTGATAATGCTACTATAAAAAGTACACGAGAGGGATATTTAAACTGACTTGGCATTTTCATCAAATAGTTAATTGAAATTGTATCGCAAAACCGCAAAATATTTTTAGAATGCAGAAACAAATTTTTGCACTTTAAGAGCCTTAACGTGGTCGCCTAACTAATCGCTTGATAAGCGTTGCATCTTGTTGGCAAAAATACCCTTTTTGACGAAACTGTTAAACGTGTCTCCAACAGGTGTTTTCCTGCGAAGAGACAGTACATTCCAGACTATGACGGAATGGTGCCTTCAAGACATTTCGCACATTAGAAAAATTATTTTCATACTCTCAAACACATCTAAAGACAGTTTTTTTGGACACCCGTCTCTCAAAATATACGAACCTGTTACACGCAAAACAAAGATATAGGCATGCATTGAACTTTGCTGCAGAGTCGCGTCCAACGAAATTATATGATCACATCTTAAAGTCACGTTCATGCGTGTCGCCGATGAAAGACTGAGCTCCAGTTGAGCTCCTAGCGCGTATAGGCAATACCGCTTTACATACGCCTGTAGGCGTGGCCCTTAGTGTTAATTCGACTTTTGCCGCACACAAACATACGCTAGGCGGCCGCCTTAAGGTTCGTTCCTAAAAGACATGTTGAACTACTGTTTTCTAATTTGTTTCAATTGCTATGGGAAGCAACTATTTTGGAAACTACAACACAGTACCACTCTGACGATTTAAATTACTCCACAGAACAAAAAATAATTCTGAACTTTTATCAATTAATAATGACGCAATTTTTGCAGCATTTTATGATTATCAATGTATTCTTGCCATTTGAGACTACATTNCTTATCAATTAATAATGACGCAATTTTTGCAGCATTTTATGATTATCAATGTATTCTTGCCATTTGAGACTACATTTGAAAGCATTTGTGAAATGTAAATACGCTATAATAAGATACATTTAGTTACTTCATTGGAAATAAAGTTATGGAACATAAATTAAAATTCAGCATGTCGGGTGATACCAAGCCTTAAGAGTTTAGCGGACCGTGGAATATTTTCTGCACATTCGTTGTTCGTGCGTTTACGCGTAACGCAATAAAGAAATGTCCTGGGAATACGATTCTATTCCAGAAAAGATAAAATACAATTACCTAAGCTCGTACAGTTTTGTTTTTATAATGTTAAGTTTATTCTATAAAAAACCGTGAAAATGGTAAAAAAAAAAAAAAAAGTCGCATTATAGAGCTTTTCTGCGCACTTTTCCTAGTGGGCNGAAAATGGTAAAAAAAAAAAAAAAGTCGCATTATAGAGCTTTTCTGCGCACTTTTCCTAGTGGGCAGGAGAAAAATTAATCTGTACACCCGTAGTTTAACCTATACGCTTTCATCGCGTGTAATCAAATCACAATGTTACACATCTCACTTGCACACGAAAGCGTAACAGCGATGGCAATGCACGCAGGTTCAGCGCCTTGCACGTAGGAGCGACTNTGTAATCAAATCACAATGTTACACATCTCACTTGCACACGAAAGCGTAACAGCGATGGCAATGCACGCAGGTTCAGCGCCTTGCACGTAGGAGCGACTGAGCACTGGTCGCGCGTGTTATTATCGCCCGCATATATGTTAGAGAAAAGCTATATAAAAAAAAGTTGGGGTCATACACTTTTAAGTGCTGCGCCTGCATGCAGCTATTTTGCGTTCCCGACGAGACCTCGGAACGCCTGAGTTCTTAAGGCTGACCCTTGCTCACTCAACACATGCTTAATCGCCTCTACGGGCCCTTCTGGTGTGCATGCAGTCTCTTCTTCGGCGACGTGCTTGAAAATGAATTTAAACAGTCACGCTATATATTTATGGTGCCCTCGTAAAAACAAAAGTGGGGCATGTGTCTTAAGACAACACTGAAATTTCTATGTAAAGAAGATGGCAGCTAAAACCGATTTTGAAAACAACAATTCCAGCTAATTTTGGGGCCGATAAAATAATCCTTGGAGTTAAATTGAGAAGTAAAATTTTGTCTTTGGCCACGAAATGTTTCTTACACACTTTTCTCATTTAGAAACCACCGCAAAATAATCAACCATTTTTGAACACGATACCCAATTTCTGCTTCCTTCTGTTATACCCAGGGGCACACCAGAAGGCACAAAACTTTCTATAGCAGAAGAGAAGAAAGAATGCATCAGTTCATAGACACAGTGTTAACAGAAAATTGTAAATGGCAGGCAAAACAACTCGCAAATGGCAGACATTCCGCAGTTGGCAGGGGTACAAATGCATTCAAATAGGCTATGTATTATATGTAGGTGCTTCGTGGTACATCCAAAAAGTAAGGAGATTGTTTTTTTTTTTCCTGATTTACGCAACTAATTGAAATACTATTAAATTATTTAAATATGTATCTTTAAGAAACATACTAATCAATCTTATCCTTTCCATTATTACACAAGTGTTTTCGGTTGGAAAGCCCAAAGAAGGCAAAAGAATCAAAATTCTAAGAATAAGGCTCTTATGTGTGTGTTAACATTACTCATGCCGCACAGCTCAAATTATCTGCTTTAGTAACCCATAGATTTAATTAGTAAACAACCATAGGCATCCTATTGCACAGTGCAGTTACTTGCGTATTATTGCTTTTAGACAAAGATATTATACAAATAAAAGTTTTCTAACAATACCATAGATTATAAACCGCAATCACATAAAATAACTAAAAAAAATTCCTTACGCGACGGAGATTTGAACTCTGAAACCTAAACCTATACAGTGCAGACCCGCGCACCAATACACTTTTTTTTAAGTTAACTTTATTGATCGATACATTCGCCGTTGGACATAGCGTGCGTGACGTTTGACAGTGCGAGTGTATTTTGCCGCGTTACGAGCTCAAGGAATAAACCGACTTGATGACAAATTCACAGTACACATGTGCGCGACATGCGAAATGGAAATTAGCCGCTGAGCAACCGGAGTGCGAACTCCCGATCCTTCGACTATAAGTCGACCAATCTGCCCCTGAGCTATGGGGGCACGGCTCCCGCTGAGCTACACACATAACTTACAATGTTGCCGTATGAAACGCTAGATACAAGACAAAAATCTATTGTTATCACGTATTTTTTTAAGTTGTGTTTAATGTTTTATTATGACCGTGGGTGTAAATTGAAACGTTTCCCGTTACTTTCACGTACATTGACTTTCATTTTGTACATAAATACGTATTAGAGAACCCGGGCTGTTACTCGGGTGTCCGCCATCTTGCCTGTTGCAGCTAAGTGGGTATAGCAGAAATTTAGAACACGTTCTCTTGCCGTTCCGGGCATGCCAATGGGCACGAAAACTGTAATAACTGAAGGAGCCAGACCCCACCGGAGGGGGCTGGATTGCAACCTACACGGGAGCAGAAACGCTAGCAGAAAATGGGTATGAAAACTGCTACGGAAATGGGTATCGCGTGGGGCTGGCTTAAACGTGCGGATTCTGAGTGGTTCTTCGCAAAATACGCCAGTTGAATACATGTCTGCAGATGCCCGTTGAGTTAGTGAGTGTAAAGATATGGGCGTCTCATAACATAGAGGTATTGAGAGCCGATGGGGGTGAAGTGAGGTGAGTATGGAGCATCGCCGTAATGAAAGAGCGGGGGGAAACGGGAGATCCCCAAGAAAACCCACTGACCAGCGGCATCGTGCAGCACGATTCCCACATGTGAAAATCTTGGAGTGACCCCGCCGGCAATCGAACCCGGTTCACCTAGCTGGGAGGCGAGTAGTCTGACCACTACACCACCGCGGCCCAAGGAGACCTCGTTGTTTAGAGACGCCCGAATCTCTCCAATTTTCTTTGGCCACTTTTATGACTTTTTTTAATTTGACTTATTCGTAGAATACACTGTGTGCTCCGCTGTTATTAGCAGCATTAAACTGAGAAATTGTGGTTGCATTGGTGTCCAAGTTCCGATAACACAACCACAAGGTGGGCGTTCCTTGTGCTGTGCGTACGACGTGATTGCTCCCGACCTCTATCCTCTTTCTGGCTGGCGAGCATTGACGAGCCGACAATAGACGGGTCCGGAGGAGAGCTTTTACCGGGCCCCCACCGTATTTACATATCTCCTCTAGAGGGAGTCGTGACGTGCGCGAGCCCAATTAACACGCCAGCCGCGCATTCAAGTCACCACTCGGCCAGGTGGGCTGCCGTTCATGGGTGAAAACAGGCCACGATGTTCCCCCTAGAACGGAGAACAGCACTTCAACACTCCACAACACTCATCGTCATTACTCTGCCTCCGTTAGTAGCCGCTTGTCGTATGGACTATTCACCTTCAACAGAGCGCCTTTGAAATCAACGTTAGAAAAAAAATGTCGCTACTCCTAACTGTATACGTCTTAACGGTCACACTGAGCGACTTGCGTCCTGTAAAGTTGGTACCGGCGGAGGGAAAGTACAGTAGAATTTATATTAACTGAAACACCTATATCCAGAATACCGATTAACCGAAACGGTCTTACAGTATTATTATATATATATATATATATATGGTCCTCATTTGTCATATTCTCACCAGACAAAGAAACACCTATTGCAACATCAGGATCAATTTAAGTAGTTGAAGGGGATGTGTTCATGCTGGTAAGCCTAGCCGGAGTTTCCTGACTCCGCACAGAAACCTTTACAGCACCAGCAACGATTTCATTGCCAGTGTCCATTGGCTCTTCTAGATGGGGCCTATTAGTCACATTAGATGGGAGAATGACCTCATCGCTAAACACATCAGAATTATATGGATGAATTCCTGTTGCACAAAACCAATTTATTGCTTTCTCCATGGTGGCAACATTTTCATATGCATTGCGGAACAGCAAGGAGATATCTGTCTGGGAAATCGCATGATCCGGGTGACTTTTCATCCATTCGTCAGGGGGATTTCCGGGGGCCAAAGAAACCTCGATCAAGGGGTTATAACGTGTGCGGGGCACACACAAAAAAGGACACCCCCAAGAGAACAGTGAGACGAATGGTTATCTAGTATAAGGAGTACTGGGTCATCCTCAGAAAGTTTGACGAAGTTCTTGAAATGTTTAAGCCAAACAAGCTACAGTTCAGAGTTTATGAATCCACTATCAGATATCGTGTGAAGAGAGCCATCAGGAGCTTCCTTGAATAACTCCGGCTTCATCTTTTTCTGTGGAAAATAATGGCAGGGGGGGGGGAATATAAACCAATGGGATACTTGCAACAAACTACTGTCACTGTCTGCCCTCTCTCTACTGAAGACACTTTGCTAACTTACTGTTTGCCTTTGGGAGAAAGTACGTTAGCAACTTTGTTTGGGTTACAAGAGATTCCACTTTCGTCCATATTGAATATGCGATGGGCATTAAATTTTCTTTCTTCGGGCACTTGTTTAAAATTATGGAAAAAAGTCTGGCACTGTACTCTATTGAATCCTATGGCTCTGCCGAGACTGCATTTTTCTGGTGACCTGAGAGACAAATTTTGTCTCTTGCAGAAATGTTGCGCCCAGAGTCGCCCTACTGCCTTCGTGACATTGTTGAACCAATGAGGAATGTTGTTCAGAGAAGCATATTTGAGAGCCAAATACATAAGCTGTTTCCTCCCAATGCCGTAGAATCGGCTGTCTAAATCTCTTATGTGGTCTGTCAGTTCTCTCTCCTGAGCTGGTGTATAAACTCGCTTCAACCGTACCAGTGACACTGGAATAGATCCCTGAAACGATGATTTAATAATTTTAGTTGACTGTGTGTATTAGAACATACCGCACTCAGAATAAGATTACTGGTCTGCACTTATAAAAATTAATGGGATCTGAGTGAGGTGCAATACATAGGTTTATCTAATCAAGATCGTGAATCTAATAAAAATGCACTTGTCTGTATGTAATAAGCAGGAAAGAAAGATATTCCTACAATTTACAGTCTGCTGGATCTGCTTAGGTTCCAAGATAAAAATTATTCATCAATCACAAAAGCCGATATTAAAATTTTTATTATTAATATATTTTTCACATTTTTTGGGTAAAAAGGGAATCAATAATTTTCCTTAGAGAATCAATATGTCGATTGATAAACAACAATCGGTTAAGCGATTGTTTTGCGTTTGATTAGCCTATATCCGTTACTCATGTACGCCTAATTTACATCACCACTGGTTTCTATGAATATAATGACTGAAGCCATGTTCCAGCTGGTTTAGAATTTGGTGTTTCATAATTTGCGTTTTGTGTTTTGTAAGGTTTCGATTGGAACACATCGACTTAAATTTTTTGGGATTACAGTGATATATACTATACATCACGCCTTTATGGTTTATAGAAAGAAGTAACATTATAAGAATGAAAATAAAAACCCGGCACTGAGTAAAATAATCCATATTTACATATAAAAACATTTGCAGCAGTGTGTCATTTAAAATCATCACATTTAAATAATTAGAAAATACAAATTTTATTGAATTATACGATTAAAATATATGTTAAATAACTGTTTCAGCAACTTACATCATAATGATAGACTTTTATTTATTATAATAACCAAAATGTGCATGTGTTTTTGATATTTCAATCGGCAAAACTTACATGGCAGCGATTATGATATTTGTAAGCTTCAAAGCTGGCAAAACGCAAAATACCTATTACAAAAATATGTCACAGATTTTGTACACTAAATTAGGTAATGCAACAATTTTCTTAACAAAACGTGCAAAATAGAACACTGCCTGAGAACAGGAGACAGCTTGTGGATTTATGCATAATAAATTTGATAAAAAATTTTGCCATTAAATATAGGCTAGTACTCACAGTTTTAAGACGTTTTCTTAGTGTCGATTCCCTTGTGCCCAGATACACAGCGACTTTTCTTTGACTATCCCCATTTTGTATTCTTCGACAGGCTTCATTTAACAATTTGTTTGCAAATATAATTTTCCTGTCCCACTTCCTCTTATATGACGATGGCATTCTGAAACAAATATAAACCAGTTCATTTATACAAAAATATTATAACTGGTTCCAAAGAGTGCGCACGTTGCCTCAAAGAGTTCCCAAGATGCTCCAAAGAGTGCGTGCGCAATCTTGTGGACAATCCATATGCGCACTCTTGGGGGACGAACACGATATTTCTGAAATAACTGAAAGATAGCAGCAAATGTTAGAAAAGAACAACGTATTAAACCGCACATGAATGCTTGTAACCATGGCTGTTATATAACGTACGCACAATGAATGCTTGTAACCATGGCTGTTATATAACGTACGCACAATGAATGCTTGTAACCATGGCTGTTATATAACGTACGCACAATGAATGCTTGTAACCATGGCTGTTATATAACGTACGCACAATGAATGCTTGTAACCATGGCTGTTATATAACGTACGCACAATGAATGCTTGGAACCATGGCTGTTATATAACGTACGCGCAATGAATGCACTTTCGTTTACCTACAAGGCAAATTTTAACTTATGCCCTTAAAATATTACATAAAAGTAACAAAAATTGATCTCTCACATGTCAAATCTCCATATAGCCTTGATAAACTGCAAGTTTCACACCAGACGCTTGTCTCACAGTAACGAACCAACTGAGGCCATACGTAGTTTTTTCTGTGTTGCCAACTGCCAGAAAATGGCACTGCGCACTCTTGGGTACCTTCCCCTACTTGTTTTACTGCTTATCTTCATTTCTCGTAAAATACTGCACTTAAATAGCTAATTAAAGCCAAAATTGTATGTTTTATGTATAGTATGTGAAATTTTTTATGTATTTCGTTGTTTTCTACCTTAGAATCCGAAAAATCTTATTTATTTAATATCCGAAATTTTTGTTGTCAGAAGTCGGTTTCCTCCCCGCCTCCCCCTTTTTTTTGTTTCTGTTTACAGAGATTGTTCCATGTTATAAGGTTTAATTAAAAGTGTTATGTAAACATTTGTGAGTATTGAAACGATATCTATTGCTTTCTGAATTTTAATATAGATGAGTAAGATCTACCAAATTTGTAGCAAATTTACTTTTAGAATAGTTTTACAATTTCACTTGACCGACACATGGATTAAAGTGGCCAGGCACACAGCAATGTTAATTTTACGTAATGTGGAAGAATACACAATGTGCACGCAAGTAAATCTTAAGCGGGGTATGGCGAGTACGTATCAGCGCCGGAATGCAAGGGCGGGGGAAAACAGGAAATCCCCGAGAGAAACCGCCAACCAGCGGCATCGTCCGGTACGATTCCCACGTGTGAAAATCCGGGGAGCGGTCCCTCCGGGAATCGAACTCGGTTCGCTGTGGTCTGAGGAGAGAAGTCCAACCACTACACCACCGCAGTCCCGTGGCTTCTGGAGCGGCCATTGCGGGGGGTCTCCGTGTAACTGCACCCGGGGTCTCTGGTTTTGCGCATGTGCGAATGGGACCTCGCGTTTGAACACTGCCGCCACGAAAACTCTCGGACGTTTGCCATAGCTCTGGTAAACCTCGTCACGCCAAGTGTGCGCTCGAACTACACGATGTATCTAAATAATACCGACAAACTACGGCTGCAGGTTAACCATAAAATTAGAGGTTGGAAAGATGGGCATATAAGAAATATGATGTAAAAGTAATCCTAAGGCCAGTACATATCTTTGAATATGAACCTGAAGCACGAGTGTATTACGAATATTGGATATGGAACACTGAGTATCTGGATAATGTGTACAATTATGTGTGACATGCGGGTAAGTAACACGTATTTAAAATCTCACGTTTGGTACAGCGTAATGGGGATTAAGTCGATGTAATGGTAGTAACAGTTATTTCCATAGCATAAATTGATGAAAGCGACAACAGATGTTGTAGGGTTCTCAGATCTTTTTCCGTTACACATTATCTTAAAAAGTATCTCCAAATTTTGTAATAAACGGAAGTTTCATGTCCCGCTTCATAAACGTTTACCGCCTTTAGTATTCACTTTGTGGCATAAGTCGTGTATACGGTTTCGGCTTCTTTTGTCTTGAATAACCAGCAGTCTAAGTTCGTCAGTCTAAATACATCCCGTAAGAAATGTTTCCCAGCCGAAGCTGGGTCTGGCTTTTTCACCACATTTTCCAGAACCAAACACCAATCGAATATCTTTAGAGCACTGCACTGTGATTTTTAACCTACTTTCCGAAGGAAAGAAAAGCTTATGAGATCTTTTACCTGTCTGTAAGTATGTGTAACAGTGNTTAAAATTTTTGAACGCGTGAACCAAATTTTACCAAACTCGGTACAAAAATAGTACTAAGTAAGGACATCTGAATTGTATTGTTTTAGACCATGGCGGTCCCTTACTTTCAAAATGCTGGCCATTTTAATATTTAGGGTGACATGTTTTATCTCGGAAACCATTCAACCAATTATAACAACATTTTGTATGCTGACAGCGTAAGTTGTAAACATTAAACTCAGGGGTGAATATTGTTTTGGTCCGCCATTTTGGGAGATAGCGTGACATGAAAAATACCTGTCTTACTATATCTCTAGAAAACTACTGAACTTATTCTCGCCAAATTTGGCACGTAAGTAATACTGTGATTGGCCAGGTAAATGTAAGTAACTGAACTTAGACACTCATTTAAAAATGGCAGCCATAAATTTTTTTTAGGTTTATTTGTATTACTATAATACCGTTTTAGCAATTTCACCCAAATTTTGTACGCTAACAGTATATAGGCCTATAACAAGATACATATAAGCCAAACAACAACCACTTTTCTCCGCTATTTTGAAAGATAGCACCGCATGTGAAAATACATCTTTTACATTATAACCCAAAAACTATTAAACCAATTTTTACCTGATTTGGCACGTTAGAAATACTATGATACACCAGGTAAAAATAAGTAATTAAACTTTATAAGCACTAATTTTCAAAATGACCGCCATACAAATATTTTAGGTTTATTTGGTACAACTACCATACAATTTGACCTGTTTAAACCGAATTTTGTATATTGACAGTATCTATTACAAGTATAAAATATGCAAAACAGCCACTCTTGACCGCCGTTTTGTAAGATACTGCATGAATTAATCAAGCTTTTGTGTAATTTCTTGAAAAACAATTGACGGATTCCTACCAAATTTGCCAATCAAGTAGTACTGCCCCAGTTGATATCTACAAATATGTTTCAAGTGTACCAGACACTTATTTTCAAAATGGTGGCATCTAACAATTTTAGCTTAGTATGCTATAGCTTCGAAATAATTTAATCTATTCCAGCTTTACTTTGAATGCTGATGGTATAACCTGAAATGTTTTTACATGGAGGCTCCTTTGTTCTCCATTTTGTAAGATAGTGCCACACGAATAAATAAAGTTTTTATGTCATATCTCGGGAAACAATTGGCAGATTCCTACCAAATATTGCAAACGTGTAGTATTGCGGTAGATAATGTTAACTGATATGATTTAAGGTGTGTCAGACATATTTTCAAAATGGCAGCCATAAAGCTATTTTAGTATTGTATTTTATATCGTCGAAATTGTGTTATTAATTTCAATGGAACTTTGTATGTTGTTTGTATATATTACAGCAATCAAATGTGCACACAAATTCTCTTTTGTCCACCATTTTGTAAAATAGTATCACTTGACAAAAAAAATTATGTGATCTCCGAAAATAAAACCGATTTCTAAGAAATTTGGCAGACGATGTAAACTAATAAGTTTTGAGAGGGTCAGACACAAACAAATTTTCAAAATAGCGGCCATATAAACATTTTAGTCCCGAATTTTTATCTACGAAACTGCAAAATAAGTTTCAACTTATTTATGTATGCTGACAGTATCAGTTATATCTATCAACATTGTGTAGGATGGCCACACATGAATTAATATAGTTTTTATGTCGTATCTCGAGAAACAATCAAGCGATTTCTTTCAAATTTGGCGAAGAAGTTTTACTGTGGTAGGCTATATTCCTTTATATTTTTTAAGTGTCTAAATATCTTAATTTCTGAATAGAGTGCAGTTGATTGCAAGATAGCAAAATTTTATGAGGTTTTCTGAATTTAAGTCCTGGATAAGTCACTCGTGTATTTTAATTTTCTTTCTACTCTTTCACATGTTTCTTGTTTATTTCTAATAACATTGTTGTCAGTGAGATGTCAACGACTACCTACTATCTAAGATTTCAAGAACTTCAATAAAATTGGATATGATGGGATGAGTGTCTTGGATATGAGGGGGGCGAGATAAAAAGCAAGAGATAAGAATCCACAGTATTTTGTGTTCTTTTCTCCATATAAAACAAAATAAGTGTTTCAGGCATACAGTATAAGAAAAAATCACCGTATGTCATTGTTTTGGAGATGCCTAGACTTTCATTTTAAAGCAATGGAGAAGTTATGCGTAATAATACGAAGTAAAGAAACGTATTGCCGAATTTGTGTCAAAATGTAACAAAACTGTCTGAGGTAAAATATTTGTTCTCAAAGTTCCACAAATGCATAAAGTAATCAAATAGTTTTGTCGCATTTCTCGGATCGCATTAAAAAAATACGGAATTGACTTTTTTTTTTACGTTTTAAATCGTGAGCATGTCTCAATACACACATTTTAATGGTTTAAGAAACATAAAGGTTTTCGAATGCATTGCTCAGGGGCGTATATAGAATTTTCCTTCGGGAAGGGCGGAAATTATTGAAGATTCGCAGTCGATGACTGGAAGTTACAAATAAAACTCCTTATACATGCTTCAGTAGAGAATGTCAATAAAAATTAAAAAAAAAAAATAAAGCAACAAACACATCACAAGCACATTTTAAAATATTTCACATTAAAAAATAAATTATATTTTTGCGTCGGTCCAATTGAATTAATTTCTAAAGTCGGAATAACCACGGTTACATAACTTTGTTTCACCTTATGGCTGGGTAGGACATCATAAAAATTCATTCGCTGAAAACGTTTTAATGATAGTTGTAAGTTGTTTTCAACCATTATTTTTACCACGAATTTTTTCTATACAACTGACAGGGTTTCAGTTAAGAAAACAGAAGTGAAATTTCCATGTTTTTAATTATTTCTAACCACTCCCAGCGTACGCCAGTTCTGTGACTGGATAATTTTCTTTAAGTGAAGTTCATTTAAGGCATTTTTATTCATGCAACGAGAGATTTTGCGCAACAGGCATTTCAACATCCGTGTTAAGATTACGAACCGTCCATATTTTCTGTTATTTGTCATTGTCTAAACTATTTTCGTTCCCCCAATTTTCGAAGGTGACTAGGGTCCTGTCTGTCCTCCTCTTAAATACGCCCTTGCCATTGCTCATTTACTACGTCAAAACCTTTTCTTTGCTATTTACTTATATAGGCCATTCACGGTTACTTCAACTTTTCTGAAACCACGCTAAAGTTCTTCTCACAGGATATTTCTCCATCTCAGGCAAACAAAGCTTATCCGGGTCTGGAAAACTACACCAAAGGGACAGCGCACCGCATTCGTGCGCACTCACAGTNGTGACGGCGCACCGCATCCGTGCGCACTCACAGTGTAGTAACATTTTGCATAAGAACTATTTCTTACTAGACATTACCAATACACCTATTTTCNCTAAAGTTCTTCTCACAGGATATTTCTCCATCTCAGGCAAACAAAGCTTATCCGGGTCTGGAAAACTACACCAAAGTGACGGCGCACCGCATCCGTGCGCACTCACAGTGTAGTAACATTTTGCATAAGAACTATTTCTTACTAGACATTACCAATACACCTATTTTCTCCCTGTTTTACTCATATTAATTGTAAATGTAATATTACGTTTTACGGATAAAATATATATGTACAAACTACAATATAACCAAAAATATGATGATTTAATGTTAACACAAATATAAAACACTTGTAATACACGAAATATTTAGTAAACAACCAAGCACGTCATACATGGGGTGATTTTTCAAAGGTTTGATTCTAAAAGTGTGAATAACCTACGAGGAGACTACGTATAACGTCACAGTGAAATCGGAAAAACGCAGCTTGTATGTCGACAGAGAAATATCCAAACCTGTAAACTCGTGTAGTTTCCCCCAATCTTTTTTACTGCGATGCTGCGTGTTGAAAACCTCCAATCTCGTGACTGCATCCAAGCTTTTTTACAGACTGCTAGCGACGTGGGGGCTCGTTCCGCCATTAAAAACGCGAGAACGTTTCCACTTTCCTCTTGCACTGGTTCACCGAGTATCATTTTCCCTGTGCAGACTTCTTCTCGGCAGTTCTACCAACGGTGACGTTTGCTTTCTACCCCCCTCCCTCCTTTAATTCCCAATCCAAGAAAATACCAAAATAAAACAAGTCCGCACGATCGTGCAGCCAATAAGTTTCAAATCCGATTAACTGAAATCCTCATTGGAAGTGAAATAAAAAACTATTACTTTCTTTGTTTTTGCTATTTTATAGCTTTCAAAAAAGTACTGCGCGCTTGTGCTGCTGTCATTTATTGTTCCTCTGCTCAGTAATTGCTGCCAGCTTTTCTAAAGCCCTACCAAAGTTCTACTTTTGGAATATTTCTCATCCTCAAGGAAACAAAGCGTAACTGTGTCTAGAAAATTACACCAAACAGACAAGGCGCCGCATTCGTACGCATTCAGTTTAAATTATATTTCTCATGATAACATTTTTTTACTAGGCATTACCAACACACCTATTTTCTCTCCGTAGTTATTCATATTAGTTGTAAATGAAATATTATAATTTGTAGATAACATACAATTCAGGTTTCTGTTTAATCAAAAATGTGTTACTTTTATGGTAACAGAAGTATAAAACGCTTCCCATACACGGCATATTTAGGTAACAAACACGTCGTACGTGGGATAATATTGCACAGGTTTGTTTCGAAATATGTTGAAATACCGCGAATCTATTATATACTTGAATGGTTATGTCTTTCTTGGCCCTGCCATACAAACTTATTTTAAAACGAAAAATGTGAGAACAGATTAGCGGTTATCCTCGCATTTAATAATAAATGTGAGTTATTTGTTCACGTTTCATACGACTTCATTATAGGAAGTCTAAATCTTTTAATACATTCTTCTTTGAAGCACCAGTTTAAAATAATTAATTCAACGAAAACTTTTATTACGTAGCTGTTACCTCTTCCGTCTGTGATTTATAATGGTTGGAATTCGCATATATATGATTTTAAAGGTTGTGCTTAAAATATACTGTGCGCTGTTGCAGCGGCAATGTATTACTTACCATTAGCAAATCGAGGCACGTCATTCCAAGTTGTTTGCGGAATCCATAATTTGTCGTTTTAGTCATTTCAAATGTAAATTTAACTTGCACACGAGATCAAAATATACGTCTAGTACTCCTATATTGTAATATAGTAATTAACACCTTACAAGATTTTTAAATCTCGCCTCATGACAATAAAACCGATTTAAAATTAATTTTTAATTTCCGAATAACCGACTTAAACGTTTTTTTTAAATCTAAAAACCAAACTCTTTTAAAATTAATATATCTTACTAATAATTAGAACAAAATAAACTAATCGTGGTTAAATCTTTCCTGTGGTCTTAAAATTATTTGCATTTTTTCTCAGAAGCCCCTGTAAATAACTAGTACAGGCGACGAATGTGTTATCAGTTCCAAACATAAATAAGAGTCTTTTCAATCTCAGTGGTTAATTTGTTTGTTTTATTGCGTCCGTAAGATTTTTTTTTCAGCACATAGCTATACAAAGACATTGGACAAGTCAAATAAGTCAAATTACACTATACAAAGGTCATACACTGGACGTAAGGACACACACGCCAGATTTTACGTACACACATAATATCTTTTCTTTTATCAAATGCGTTAAGAATGCAGTTCGTTAATTTGAAAATTGTATTATTTCTTGAGGCGTTTTTCCTAAAGCGAAACTGAAAAGGTGATACAAATTTGTGACTCTCAAAACGTTGAAGCAATCTACTATAAATTAGTTTTTCAATAACTTTTGAAAAGGAGGTAATAAGAAAGATAGGTTTATAATTGGTTACTTCGATCTTGTCATCTTTCTTAATCAATGTTGTTACCATAATCCATTTGAGGCTGTCTGGAAACAATCATGTATTGAAGATAGCATTACAAATATTGCTTAAGGGAACACGTAATTCAAAAGCACTTACCTTTAATAATCTACACCTAATGCCATCATAGCCACTTGAGATATTTGGTTGTAAAGAATTAATTTTGTTCTCCACTTCTTTTTGAGTTGTGTATGTAAAATATATAACAGGGTATTCAGTACCCTAGGGTGTACGAATATGTTTAATATCTTGTTTAATATTTTTGTTAATCACGTTTTCTACGAAATTTAAGTAGTATGAATTAAATGTAGGTGCGACTAATTTAGGGCCTGAGGATATACAGTTGTATACTTTTAGGTTCACAACTGGACATTGATCTGTTTTTCTTCCTGTTGCGTTATTTACAGTATGCCAGATATTTTTAATTTCGTTTTAAGAATTCTGAATGAGCTTACAGAAAAAAAATTATTTTTTGCTGTTTTTATGACCTTACTCAAAAATTTTCAGTATTTCCTGTAGCGACTCATTGTGTCGGGGCTGCTGCTGGTTCTAGCAGCCTTGTACAGTTTTATTTTGTTTTCGCAGGAAAATTTTGTTCCTTTGGTGAGCCATAAGTTTTTCTTTGGATTTGTATTACTGTGAGACAGTCTGGATTGGAAACATTTTTCAAAAAATGAAGAACTTGGTCAAGAAAAGAGTTAAATTTTTCGTTCACTGCGGTACAAGTATACAATGTTGACCATTGCTCCCGGTTAAGCTCACTTTTGAATAGTACCACATTTTCAACGTAAAATTTCGTATTTTCTTATAGGAAATTCTTTTGGAGGGCATTTTTATTGAAGACATAATTAATATTTTTGCATCATGATCCAATAAGACATTTATTACTGGAAGACAGTGGCACCCTGCTGCAACTGTGTTACTTTCAATGGAAATGTTATCAATTGCTGTCTGACATGTTTCTTCTTTTCTGGTAGCAAATTTTACTATGAATTTAAGTTTGAAGGTACTGAGTAGACTATTAAATTCATTATTTAGTTGATTTCTTTTAAATAGTTAATGGTAAAATCTCCACAGAGAATATTTTCTAGATTGGTTCTGTAAATGGCATTAAGGTTTACTTCAAGAAATTTTAAAAAGTTACTCAAGTTGGCAGAAGGGGCTCTATATATAGTGAGGACCCCCACTTTTTTACATATGTCAGATGTTTCTTCTAAATAACTGCACTCGCATAGTAAATGGTAGTCATTTTTAAAACTTACATTTGTTTTAATGAAAATACAGGTACCACCCTTAGTCATGCTATTTCTACAATGAATAGAACAGAGGGAACAACCAGGAATTTTAATCTGCTTAGTAGAGGATTCNTTTTTCAGTATTTCCTGTAGCGACTCATTGTGTCGGGGCTGCTGCTGGTTCTAGCAGCCTTGTACAGTTTTATTTTGTTTTCGCAGGAAAATTTTGTTCCTTTATTGAGCCATAAGTTTTTATTTGGATTTGTATTACTGTGAGACAGTCTGGATTGGAAACATTTTTCAAAAAATGAAGAACTTGGTCAAGAAAAGAGTTAAATTTTTCGTTCACTGCGGTACAAGTATACAANAAACATTTTTCAAAAAATGAAGAACTTGGTCAAGAAAAGAGTTAAATTTTTCGTTCACTGCGGTACAAGTATACAACGATGACCATTGCTCCCGGTTAAGCTCACTTTTGAATAGTACCACATTTTCAGAGTAAAATTTCGTATTTTTTTATATGAAATTCTTTTGGAGGGCATTTTTATTGATGACATAATTAATATTTTTGCATCATGATCCAATAAGACTTTTATTACTGGAAGACAGTGGCACTCTGCAACTGCGTTACTTTCAATGGAAATGTTATCAATTGCTGTCTGACATGTTTCTTCTATTCTGGTAGCAAATTGTATTATGAATTTAAGTTTGAAGTTACTGAGTAGACTATTAAGTTCATTATTTAGTTGCTTTCTTTTAAATTGTTAATGGTAAAGTCTCCACAGAGAATATTTTCTAGATTGGTTCTGTAAATGGCATTAAGGTTTGCTTCAAGAAATTTTAAAAAGTTACTCATGTTGGCAGAAGGGGCTCTATATATAGTGAGGACCCCCACTTTTTTTACAGATGTCAGGTGTTACTTCTAAATAACTGCCCTCAAGCACATGACCTTCGCATAGTAAATGAAAGTCATTTTTAAAACTTACATAAGTTTGAATGAAAATACAGGTACCACCCTTAGTCATGCTATTTCTACAATGAATAGAACAGAGGGAACAACCAGGAATTTTAATCTGCTTAGTAGAGGATTCAGTTAAATGTTTTTCTGCTAAACATAATATTTGTACATCCAAGGTTGCGTTCTGCAGATAATTTGTCCAAGCACACGGAAAGCTCATCAATTTTACTTGTCAAACCTCTAATACTCTGACGGAATAATACAAATAATTTTCATTAATTATTGTGGGTTTTTTTAATATTTGAAAAATTATTGAATATTTCTGGCATTGAGTGTGAAAGTTAAACTTCTTTGTTACATAAATTCGGCCTTATGGGCATGGACTTCTTTAGCCTAGAATATTTCCACAGCTTCCAACGTTGACCTGGATTTTTTTTTAATAGATCCATGGTCTGTGAGAATCCTGCCGGCAATGAGGTCTCCGAGTTTCCCCTTTCCAGCACGACTCAGATGTCTCGAGTGTTCAACTCTCATTATATTCTCCAGTCCAATACGTGGTGACGACATATTACTAATAACAAATACAGCATATTACTTTTCCTTCCCAAATCTATCGCTGTGCCTGTATTCGCTTGGATACATTAACTTGGCCTATCTAAATGAGAAATAGGATCAATTGCAAGCAAACAATTAATCATGAGAAACAACGTTTTGAAAAAAAATTGTGTAAATTTACACATAAAAATTATTTATGTGATTTTTCAAATCAAAAGTATGTTAATTACATTTTATTGGATGTTATTCTTGTCTGTGTAAAAATACCAATTTATTGAAAATTTTAATGGGTTCCATATGTCTAGCGACAACGTAAAAATTTCCCCTATTTTCATAGCTAATTTTATAAAAATTAACGAGAAACAGTACTTACACATATATGACGTTATTTCGTTAGATTTAAATTGTTTTAAATCCTAAATTCTTAAAGCAAGTCCAAGCCACACATCCTTTAAAACGAGTTTTTACTTACGATCCCAATTCTACACAGGACAACGGAACTGTAGAGCGAACAAAATTTCTTCAAAGCACAGTCGGTAAAAATCACGGGTACATGCAACATGCCTGCAATTATCTGACATGAACTTATAAACAGCCAATTATATTGAACGTGTGTAGGTACAGCTTAACGTCTANTAAATTGTTTTAAATCCTAAATTCTTAAAGCAAGTCCAAGCCACACATCCTTTAAAACGAGTTTTTACTTACGATCACAATTCTACACAGGACAACGGAACTGTAGAGCGAACAAAATTTCTTCAAAGCACAGTCGGTAAAAATCGCGGGTACATGCAAAATGCCTGCAATTATCTGACATGAACTTATAAACAGCCAATTATATTGAACGTGTGTAGGTACAGCTTAACGTCTANTAAATTGTTTTAAATCCTAAATTCTTAAAGCAAGTCCAAGCCACACATCCTTTAAAACGAGTTTTTACTTACGATCCCAATTCTACACAGGACAACGGAACTGTAGAGCGAACAAAATTTCTTCAAAGCACAGTCGGTAAAAATCACGGGTACATGCAACATGCCTGCAATTATCTGACATGAACTTATAAACAGCCAATTATATTGAACGTGTGTAGGTACAGCTTAACGTCTAGATGACAGAAACGTCCTTCCACGGGGAAGGGGGGGGGGACTGGGAAATAACCTCTATGAAGGTCGGGAGAGATTTCAGAAAACCATCTAAAACTGAATTCAGGATGGTCGGGCCGAGAATCAAACGTGGGTCCTCCCGGATTCGATTCCAGTGCGTTACCACTGTGCTTCTTCGCTCGGAGAAACATAATAGATAATTATATTAGACCTATGACACGTAGTTTCATTTTAGCGCACTGAGAATAAAATATGGATGTAGGAACCGTCTGGACTGTTAAAATAGGGACAGCAATCTTACGGGTTGTACGTACAATCGAAATTTTAAACGTAGATAGAAATACCAACAGAACTGTTTGTTGTATTCCTTTCTGTGATTTTACTTGCTACTGTACTCATGGTTGCAACATTAGATCACTGCGTTCCTACTACA
Organism: Clitarchus hookeri; assembly: GCA_002778355.1. Taxonomy (NCBI): domain Eukaryota; kingdom Metazoa; phylum Arthropoda; class Insecta; order Phasmatodea; family Phasmatidae; genus Clitarchus; species Clitarchus hookeri. Next base: position 95,756 of record NQII01003848.1, on the reverse strand, counting down.
AAACTGAGAGTACCTCCAACAAAACCACTTCAACACTATTTGGATTCTTCTCACAGCAGAAAATTTTGTATTAACCTAACAGAGTATTCTGTTGCCGCTGCCCTCTAATATAAATGTTCGGTACTTGTCTCAGTTCTGTTTCTCATCACACGTTGTTTGTTCAGAAACATATTTGTTCGTAAAAATTATCCATAGTCTTAAAGGTATCCAAACAAATATTGTGCAAGTTAAAACAACTCTTTTTATTTATATACACGTTAACACGCCATAATTCTATGGCAATTAAACCATAGGCTTTATGTTTAAATGTAGAGAAAAGAAAAGGCCTTTTTACTGCGAGGTCATATGTAATGCGGAAACTGGTCAATGGGTAGTGCTTATGCTATTTTCACGAGACTACCGAGTTGAATAAAAATAGACCCTAGTTAGACTGACTAATCTGCGAATAAAAATGTGAGCTCTAACAAAACCCATTCATCATCATAAAATAAAAATAAATATTGGAATTGTTTTACTAATGTGAGTATCCAAGTATTCCTTGCGCCAAGCAGTTTTATTTATTTTCATTAAGCTGCATTTTGTGTCGGCTTCTCAAGTGAATATGAGGTATTTACTGTTCGCGCAGCATATTCTGGGGCGTTTAAAAACAGTGTAGTCTTATTAATGGATACTAAATAGGATTAATACCAAGTTGTACCTATAGACAAGACAATAATGTGTAAAACTGTCAGTTTTTAGGACATATTACGTCGTATTTAACACTATTAAAAGTTTTATAACAATAATCGAGGTTTCTGTAGTGGCAGGTGGGTAGACTTCTGGCATCAGATTTTGCATCATATAAGATATTAGAAGACGGCCGGATGTATAACTAATTAATCTGGTGACAGCGTACAACATAAAACCCTAAGAATGAAAGTTTTTTTTTTTTAATATTTTTACCACAACTCTGTCAATACGCTCAAAATTACGCTTAATTAATAATAAGCAGTAAGCCTCAGCGTGATCAAAATAACTGTAAAAATAATGAAACATATATACTTTCTCATGTAACTTGGCAAGATTTCGACAGTTCGACGAGAGTAGCACTAATGTTTTCGTTTCGTTTGTGTATCGTTTCGCATTCAGCTGGTGCGTCAAGTGGTGGCTGCATATTTTACTAACACGCTGTCAGATAATCCACTTGACATTGTAATGCCAAACACATTTTAAGGTATTTATAAACTGACATCAGTCTATAATATCCGTAGGTTATAAAAGTAAAAATAGAAAACATTGCAAAAATGAAATATTTTTTTCTTAACTCGTTCTTAATAGATTAGATATAGTGAATTTGGGTTAACATTTGCGAGACGATAATTGTAGTTCTTATCACACTTTAGAAGTTGTAACTAATAGACTGGTATTAAGATTGTAAATAATATTAATTCGAGGAACTTGCTTGAGAACGCACTTTCATTCGCCAACAAACAACTCACCAACGACTTTTGCAAAGCAGTTATTCTGCTATTACTGATACTAAACAGCTCCAGTTGGAAATATGTGACTTGGAATAACGTAAAAATTGCTTAAAAACTACCCATGAGCGTCTCACTTTCTTCATTTTATTAACACAGTATAGTAACAACACGAAAAGAAGGAAATGGGTTTCCGGGAAGAAATGAAAACGGCGTGTAATGGACGTAGCCGTAACGATTACTGGTCCAACAGATATTACTAGAAATCAAAATCGCTGTACACGGAAATACGTGTGTTACTTTAAAAACTATACACAGCTCGCGGAAGAATAAAACAATTGGTATCAGCTAGTGAATTTGATATATAACACAAGAAAGCAATTTTTTTTATGGCTGGTAGTGTTTCCAGAGCCCGCTGACAGATGGCGTGGCAGGGAGTGTTGCGAGCCGAGCGTGTTAAACAACAGGTAGCAGCACGCACGTTGGCATGCCTCTTGATCCCATATTTTTTAACGTTCACTTTTCCCATTTTTCTGTCTCGAAACGACATGAGTTCAAAATATATTTCATCAAATATATGTCATCAAATTATCTGAAAAATAATTCAACAATATACTGCAATATTTATGTAGGCTTTTGGAATTAATATCAAGCATGTATGGATGGTATACTGAGTGGGGATACGACGTAAAAAGTACTCCCAATATTTGAAGTTGCGTTTCGTTTGAATACGGACAGTTTTGATTTCAATTTCGTTCCGAACACCTCTACATTACTACTTTAGCACGAAGTTTAGTTTGTAACACTAACAACAGCTGTTTTGTGACCACGTAAAATATAATGTATTAATTACTATAGGAACTCTTTCCTATCTGCGTATTTTCTGCTTGTATGATTTGCGACGGCAATGCAGTCAGAATAGCCAACTTTATATATATTTTCATTTGTTCATGCATTAGGTGATACCGGATTTTCTAAATGGGACGTTAATTGTTTCGCATATGACAAGTTTCTACTCACTGTATGTTTTGTCAAGTTATATGAGACAAAGTAAAATCTCTCTAACTAATTTTTTAAGGAACGTGAGTGACACAAGGGCTGGTATGGGCAAGGGCGTGAAACAAGGTGAAATATATCAGTTACTTTAATTAAAAGTTAAAATATTTTTTTATCCTAGCACGAACTACGTTATAACAAATGTAATATTTTTTTTTCAGGCATTCTGAAAGAGTGGGATGAATGCTTTCAGCCGGAGTAACATAATTTTCCTGACACTTTTACTATTCGACCCGGCAATGAAAACGGATTACCGATTCCCAGTAGTGTGTTGGCAATTGGTAGAATATATTGTTTTTCTTTTTCGTGTATTTGCTTGTATATAATTGAATACAAAACAAATTGTTGTAGTAAGTGAGCGCATTGTTTTATCTTTTTCTTAACCTTTTGTGTGTCAGTTCAAACGCAATAGCTTATGTTAAAAAGTGATCGTTTTTAGTGCTATATGCTGTAAGTTATTTTTTACTCTAGCACACGAAGTAAATTTAGTAATAATTTTTAAGGTACTTGTTTTATAGCATAAGGAGAATACAAATAAAACTTGTTTTATGAAAATGAGCTTTTTACTTAATCGATTTTGTTGAAACATGTAGCATGTAGGTTATTCCACAGTGGAAGCTGGGATTAACATGGTAAATTAATATGAATTTATTTCACAGGCTTAAGAACTGTAATATTATTTTGTGACTAGCCTAGCCACTTTAATGGTAAATCGTAGTGCTGTTAACATGCCAACCAATTTAACGCATTCATAAAGTGAGTGAAGAGATTTGGGTGGCTCTTAACATCGAGGTCTTGAGCGGCTATGAGGGTAAAGCGAGATATACAGCAGTACCGGAATGCAAGTGCGGGGAAACGGGAGATCTCCGAGGAACCCGCCGACCATGCGGCATCGCCCGGCAAGATTCCCACATGCGGAAATCCNGGAAACGGGAGATCTCCGAGGAACCCGCCGACCATGCGGCATCGCCCGGCAAGATTCCCACATGCGGAAATCCGAGAGCGACCCCGCCGTGAATCGAATCCCGTTCGCCTTGGTGGAACGCATTCATAAATATCACAAGCATACATAAACACGTAAAAATTCAAAATAGCGTCGTCTTTCCACAAACACTGTCGCCGTCAACTACGTTTCTTACGGTAGCAAGGAATATTACAAATAGTTCTAATTTGGGAGATCGGTCTCTTGACATACATATTGTATGCCTAATAATCACTATTATTTTATTACGTGTAATCTAATAACATTCTCATTTAATTAATAGACGTGACCGGGAAAGTAAATCATGACATATTTTAACACGAATTAATTTTCTATAAAAGTACATATTTATCAGAAAATGTAAAAACTGCGTTTGTTTATTTATTGCATACTTAAATGCCACGACCGATTCCAGGCAAAAACCCCTTTTTAAAAGCAGAAAAATTATAGGCGTGTGTGTCAAATTAAAGTTTAACTTCAACATAATGAAAACTTTTTTCAGCTATGCTATAACTCGCTTTAAATGAAGTGAATCATCGCAGAAGAATGGTTCAATATCCTTCTTCAGCTATTACGACATCAGATTCCCAAAGTGTAGGAAATACGATTCACACAGTTTGAGAATTTCAAACCATTGCCGACACTGCGAAGAGCAACGAAAAAAAACTCAAGAGCAAAATAAATGCCTCCAATCTCAGTTGCAGGGTTTCCAACAAATCAACTATACAGAGCAACCATCTTAAAAGCTTACGTTTCGTGAAAGTAGAGATATAGGGTACAACGGGGTAATTCAGACAGCGGGGCTTTTTTTTTTTTTTTGGTGATGTTCAGGTCTAGCGCAAACTGTGTGGCAACTAAAGACCCCATGTTGTTGGTCCNTTTTTTGGTGATGTTCAGGTCTAGCGCAAACTGTGTGGCAACTAAAGACCCCATGTTGTTGGTCCACGAGGCAGAGTGAAGGTTCGAGTGTTTTTATTAGCCGCCACCGATCTCTCATATGCCCCCGGAGGCCAGTGCTGTCACTATACCAGCAACCAAAGTTCCCGTACTCGTCAAGTGGGTTTGCAAATCTAGTTGCAGCCCGACAGACATGGATAAAACCATTGAGCCGGTGGCGGGCTGCCGTGTCTATGTTTCAGCTGGACTCCGGGTTCGTATTTACAGCTGTTAACCACTGTTGCTGTCTTAGTAAATTTACGTGTTGGTGTTATCGGCTATGGAGAGAAGATCTCCACCAGTCTCCCGACTGGCGTGCTTTAGTGTAAATGGATCAGTTGTCGCCATTTACCCTAAAAGGCGTCAGAACCACGATGTATGGTATCATGAAAACTACGTTGGAACTGAAGGAAGGAATGAATTTATCTGTGGTAAATTCTTGTAAACTAATTTTGGAATGACGAGAAGGAAGAACTGCTTGTACAAACAATTAATGTTGTTTTTAATAAGCAGTGAAGATAATTCTGTTTAAATTCATTTTTTTTCCACTGTTGCGCTTTACAAAATGTTTGAATGTTACAATTATTTCAACTATAATATAATTTATTCAATGCTATCCATATTATCCCATCATCATATCCAAATAGCCTCTCGAGATCTGGTGGGTAATTCTGATACCTCGATTTCAACATTAAAATTGCATGGAATTTTAATTATTTATGTTCCTTTAGAAAGGCAAAACAATTTACTATTTGTGTGCTTGAATAAATCCCCACTGTGATACATCAACCTTTTTTAAATTTGGGAGTTTTCGTTAATCTATCTTAATATCCCCACTGTACCCTATGTAAATTTTTCTATCGGCCACTTTAACTTAAATATTATTGTTTGTTCTGGGTTTTTTTAAGATATGGAATGAATCAATAGCATGCAATCCAATTTGGTAGAAGACTGAACTTTGTATAACGGACTGCGACTTAAATTCCAATCAAAACAATGACCTCAAGTCAAGCAGAAATCTAACCCAAGCTCTTTACATCGAGGTTTTGAGAGCCGATGAGGGTGAAGTGAGGTGGGTATGGACTAGCGCCGGAATGAAAGGAATATGGCCGGGGGAACGGGAGATCCCCGAGATAATCCGCCGACCAGCGGCATCGTCCGGCGCGATTCCCACATGCAAAAATCCAGAAGCGACCCCGCCGGGAATGGAACGTGGTTCGCCTAGGTGGGAGACGAGCAGTCCAACCACTTCACCACCGCGGCCGCGCGCAGCAGAGAGGGAACACCTTGTGCCTCGCCCGGCGCGAGGGCTCCCGACTTGTGTATTTTCAACTCCAGAGAGAAAAAAAAACGAACCGAGAGCAGCCAGGCTAATGGTACACCGTGGCCTGTCCGAGATAAGAAATCTTGAGGAGCAGGAACCCTCTCCCATCGAGAGAGAACGAGAGTAAGGAAGAGAGAGTAATGGTGGGTTCACAATCAAAAACATAGGCACAGACCACAGGACACAACCGTAGAACATTGCACACGACCAGAAATATTGAGCGTAATCGATTCGTAATTGAATAGTTACATATTATTTTTGGCCAATTAAATTTCGCAAAGCGTCTGAAGTCAGGTGGCCAAGTTAGTAAGTAATGATTTAATGGTTTGGCAGTCTTTACATATCACATAAAAACAGATTTTATTAACAAACTGCGATACTGTGTTGAAAATGGACAACGAATTAAAAGTGTTGTCATTTTCACTTTCCTTTAAAATCTTTGCTTTTGCGATTGTAAACATTTCAGCTTGTACGATGTCAGCTAACCATTACTCTAAAATAAATAAATAAATAAATAAATACATATATTGCGGCATTTATTCGTTTCTGCAGCACATCCCTTTAAAATTAACAACTTCATCGTCAATTTTACACTCTTTTTCTGATTGGCTGTTGCCACACGCGTGTGCATAAGGAACGGAATCTAGCCGTTCCCTTCATGAACTCTTCACGAGACCTGTTAATGCGCTCGAAATCATAGCGCTCGATTCTTGCGATGTTCTGCGGTCACCGGTATGCTTCGAACTGCGTGAACCGAGCTTAATGGCAGTCCGCGCCCGTGTAAAATTTCTTGCAAGATGGCTGGCGAGTGCTGCGGGCGGTAGCTATCTGTCGGTGGCGCGAGCGACGGGCGATGAGAAAATACACAGCCGTGGCACAGGGCCAGGCCGGTCACGGAACGCAGATTAACGGCCAGTTAGGCCACGATATGCATTGAAAGATTCCTCCGCGGGGCAAGGCCGTCATCAGACATAACCTCCGAGGAGAACGAACCAAGGGAAAATAAAAAAAAAGGCGGGATGAACAATCGTGAATTCGCTGGTTACAAAACCTTGGAAAGAATGCAGTTAAAATACGATAGCCCGGCCGGCCAGGGGGGTGCAGGGGGGAGGGAAAGTAGTGTATAGCTTCTTCGTTAAGTAACAGTATGACGGTATTCCCTTTGAGGCTACTTTTAAAATGCCTCGTATTCACGAAAACGTGAAATGTCAAGGCCAATGTCAATAATACACATACACACACATGCATATATATTAAGGCTGAAACTAAAATTTCGTCTAAAGCATTAATGTAGATATTTATATCAGGGCGTATCTAAATTTTCGGTTTAGAGTGCATGTATTGGCTTTAAAAGAGGGGCCGCGGTGGTGTAGTGGTTAGACTACTCGCCTCTCACCAAGGCGAAACGGGTTCGGTTCCACGTCGGGGTCACCCCCGGATTTCCGCATGTAGGAATCATTCCGGACGATGCCGCTAGTCGGCGGTTTTCCTCGGTGGACTCCCGTTTCCCCCGCCCATGCATTCCGGCGCTGCTTCATACTCGCCTCGCTTCACCCTTATCCGTTCTCGGTACCTCGATGTTAAGAGCCGCCCAAATATCTTCACTCCCTAGACTTTAGAAGAGGGCACTGTTTCCCCATAATTTTAGAAGACAATATTTAATAAATAATATAAAATCAGTATTGTAAACAATTAAAATACTATGTAACTTGAATTAAAAACATTCACAGGACAGTTTTATGTCAATGTAAGTGTTTAAAGCGAGGGGGGATGTCATATTTCCTGTGGACCCATCCACACACCCCTTCAGGATCAGACCCTTATTTCTACTCCAAATCAGCATTCTGTATACGCTCTTGGCAGACTGAGGGGCATANAATATAAAATCAGTATTGTAAACAATTAAAATACTATGTAACTTGAATTAAAAACATTCACAGGACAGTTTTATGTAAATTAAGTGTTTAAAGCGAGGGGGGATGTCATATTTCCTGTGGACCCATCCACACCCCCCTTCAGGATCAGACCCTTATTTCTACTCCAAATCAGCATTCTGTATACGCTCTTGGCAGACTGAGGGGCATANCCCCCTTCAGGATCAGACCCTTATTTCTACTCCAAATCAGCATTCTGTATACGCTCTTGGCAGACTGAGGGGCATAAAATTTTCGTCGAAACGTTCCAGCTGACACGGGGAGACGCCATTCAATTTAAGTTAACGCAAATGATACAATTACCTTCAACCTTTTTCAAAGAGTTGGACAATATAGCAAAAGGCGGTTTCTTAAATATTTATTACGCTCTCAATTACAACAATGTTTTCCAAAAACACCACCACTGTCTTATCGAAACCTAGAAAGTATATAGCACTTCAGGGAACTAACTGCCTGGTGTTAGCTACAAGCCAGCATTCATCCACGCAATTACAGCATCGTAGCAAAACTGGTCGCTTGGCCAAACCGTACAGTAACACAATACGTCTGTCAAAATTCAAACTGAATATTTCCAACCGTTATGCGATGCTTTTTCTAATATACTTTTCAAATTGAAAAACCCAATTTTTAAAATTCTGTGGTTTTTTTTGCAAAAAGTAATTTTTATATAACAAAATTTAATATTTTTATGTATGTAAGCAAAAATACAAGACCTTAAATTTTTATTGTCCTGAAAAGCCGTTGTGTCCGTGAAAATGTAAATTGCGCAACACCGTTTAGTTTTCTTTGTATACGTCCTATATCGGCTATCATTTCAATGTAGTTGACTTATCAGCTATTATCATAAGGTATTGTCTAAAAAAAACGTATTAAATCTGTTCTTATCAACTTAATCCTGTGCGTAGTCACATAAGAGATCCTATTTTGTAACGAAGTACTGAATAGAGTGTGATAAACCATGAAAACTTTAATATTTAGGGTGGATGTTCGTTTCCAACAACCTCCAAGTATTAATTTTTACTTTATAAACTATATTTTTTTGGAAAATACTTATATAAATACTTGTCGTGGTTAAACTTCATACAGACTACAGATGCTTCCATTCCATGCTCCAGTTTAAGAGAATGCACATCCTACGTTGTGCCAACAGACACGGATAAACCGTGAATAGCAATCAAGACACTTTATCCCAACTTACTCCACTTCAACAGCCTCTTAACTGACTTTTAGTTAGTGAAATTTCATTGGTTGGTATGCATGATCCGCATGTATCACGTAGAACTCGATTTGTGCCCATAAACTTGCATAGAGATGGCATATGTTGTAAGGTTAATTATCGCATAACTGAAGTGTAAATGCAATCTAATACTAAAGATAGAAAATAAACAGAGAAAAAAACTAATCTACTTGTCTTAATAAAGTGATTAATATAGACAGAAATAGCAGACTTCCTTGTTGCCCACTCCATAAACTCTCATACATCAGAATACCAATACAAAGCAAATCTTTTATTTGCAAACTTCTTGCCACTATTATTTTCCACAATTTTACGAAAGTCTCAGAACAAAATATTTTATCCATATTTTTGTTGTTATAGGTGTACACAATTATTACTGAACATAGAAGGTTGCGAANAGGTGTACACAATTATTACTGAACATAGAAGGTTGCGAAATCTCATTCCACCAAACTAACAGGCAAACACCGTTTTTACTCGAGAATCGCGGAACAAAAAACTACTGCAAGTTTTCAAGCAAGTTCGCAACTGGAATTAAGTAGCAAGATATCTAGAATTGAGGCCTCGTGATACAAGCATTCATTTACTCAGAAAGGAAGATTGACGATATAAATAATATTTAAAAATTTATGTATCGCCTAACCATTAATAACTTATTGAAATATATGATTTGTTCGTTTTATAATGATACCTAGTTTTGGCCACCTCCCGTCAGAAGGATAATGGGCATTGACGTCCTCTCACCACTCGTCCAATTCCAAGGACACGTGGATGATTACTCGGCTGCTGATGAGGGTGGTGGAGCTCCTTCGAGCTTTCGAGATATCTCGAAGAATGATCTCGATGTCTGGGCTCCCCAGTTATGGTGTTTATCTCTTGCAGCTAGCCACGGACTTTAATACCAGTCTGGGGCTGCACCGGGCGAATGAACTTGTAATTACTACCGCGAGTTACTTCATTACAGCTTGGTTACCACTAGTTTCGCAAGCATGTTGCAGGATGCAATAAATTAGAGGAAAAACACATTTTACTCTTTTATTACACTGTTCTCCCGGTACTCTAAAAGAGAAAGGAGGTTCCGTTATTGTTCGATTAAGGACATTTGTGAAACCTCTATATGTTAACGTTTAGCTGGGAAGTGAGTTTTACAGAAAATAAACTGAGAAATATAAAGGTCATTTAACACATATTATAAATTATCCTCATGGTTACAAATAAAATTCTACTCATCATGTATATAAAAAGGTCTCAAANATTTAACACATATTATAAATTATCCTCATGGTTACAAATAAAATTCTACTCATCATGTATATAAAAAGGTCTCAAATTTCTGCGATTTTAAGCGATGGTCTTTGACACACAGTTTAATGTAGTTTTCTAAAAATATCATTTATTAATCNCAAATTTCTGCGATTTTAAGCGATGGTCTTTGACACACAGTTTAATGTAGTTTTCTAAAAATATCATTTATTAATCAATACTGTGTCTATTATACGAACATATATTTTGACAGACGTAGCATCTCCATTATCATTTCCGTAGCAACAAAATTAAATAATTCCTGAAAAACGACTGCAATTTACAACCGAAACACTTAAATTGCTTGTACATAGCACGCGTACTTTAAAACACAGTTTAAAATGGCTGTTTTCTATTTCCAAGTATCGCGTTTTTATTCCCAGCCTTTCGCCAATTTGTAACTCGTGTCATCGCATCGTCTGCAGTGTGTGGACAGATAGTATTGCGTACATTCTACGTACTGTCTTCTCCCGCCAATACACATAATACACTGACTCGTCAAAACCCGGCTCAGAATGTTTGTTGTGCCAAGTCGGACACCACTAGCGTTTTCCAGCTGTCCCCCCTCCCCCATATAATGTCCATTAATCATGTAAAGGTGTGGCAAGCTTGCGTTTTATTTTAATTGTTCTATCCAATCAAGCTTGTATTATCAGATGTGATTAAAGCTTCAATGGAGCCAGATTTCAAGTGACTGGCACATATTTGCACATACCAAGCTTGCAAGTTTGATTCGCTCTTGAATCAAACCGATTATTCTATCAAGATGTGAGATTTCAAAGTTTGCTTCAGTGACGGTAAGCTATTGAATGAGCTATTGCAATTGACATACGATATGTAGAAAACAGTAAATTACCACAAACAGAAAAAAACTNTAAGCTATTGAATGAGCTATTGCAATTGACATACGATATGTAGAAAACAGTAAATTACCACAAACAGAAAAAAACTAAATCAAATTAAACGATCAACCAAAGGTAGCCGTTGTCAATGCGCTATATCTTAATAAAACACAATGTATTTCGCAGATGGAATTATTTCCGTTATCACAAGAGAAACGAGACAAAAAATAACCCGTAAGAGCATTGTGCCATCCATAGCTTTTGTGTAGACCTGTATACATATGTAATGCTAACAAAAAGTTACCAGAATCCAGGATGTTAGTTTGAATAAACGTAGTTTACAGTTCATGTTGGACGCCTAATAGCACATAAAGCGGAAGAAAAAAATACTCGTTTACATCACCCCAGTATGAAACAAGCAAACGGCATAAACCTAACGACAGCGCTAATGAAGGAATCTCATTAATTTCAATATCAAAACAAAGGTCTTCTCAGATGCATTGACCAACGTCAGCAGCGTGCAGGNTAAGCTATTGAATGAGCTATTGCAATTGACATACGATATGTAGAAAACAGTAAATTACCACAAACAGAAAAAAACTTAATCAAATTAAACGATCAACCAAAGGTAGCCGTTGTCAATGCGCTATATCTTAATAAAACACAATGTATTTCGCAGATGGAATTATTTCCGTTATCACAAGAGAAACGAGACAAAAAATAACCCGTAAGAGCATTTTGCCATCCATAGCTTTTGTGTAGACCTGTATACATATGTAATGCTAACAAAAAGTTACCAGAATCCAGGATGTTAGTTTGAATAAACGTAGTTTACAGTTCATGTTGGACGCCTAATAGCACATAAAGCGGAAGAAAAAAAATACTCGTTTACATCACCCCAGTATGAAACAAGCAAACGGCATAAACCTAACGACAGCGCTAACGAAGGAATCTCATTAATTTCAATATCAAAACAAAGGTCTTCTCAGATGCATTGACCAACGTCAGCAGCGTGCAGGNCGAAGGAATCTCATTAATTTCAATATCAAAACAAAGGTCTTCTCAGATGCATTGACCAACGTCAGCAGCGTGCAGGATCTCCACGATTCCTGAGGCACGCTTGTATCCGACGAGGCATGCCAAAAACAAGATCATTAATTATTTCCGGAGGAAAATTATACCATTCCCAATTGCGGCTGTGTTTAAGGCCAGAATGGTCATTGGTGCTTGTGCACGGTTTTAAATAGCTCTTTTGAGGAGGAACCACACATTCTCTGTGCAGTTCATGTCAGCTGAATAAGCTGGCCAGTTCATTCTTCGGATCCCAGCCAGGAAAATGGTAAATTTTTTTTTGTGAGCAGTGTATTGTGCAAGCTCTGCCTTTTTTCAAGTACGTAAATTGTTTTGAGACTTAAGTTTTCAACACTGACCTCAATTGCTCGCTGTAAATTAATTATTACAGGGATGAGTAACTTTAATTAATCGAGAATATTAACTTTTTTCCGCGTCCCGCCAGTGTACCGAGTGGAGTGCGGTTTACGTACGCAAAACGAAGCCACTTGGGTGCGTCCCGAACTGGCCGGTTGATATAATTGAGTGCTCTCTTTCCCGCGGCTGTTTAGCTCGAAACACTCGAGACTCCAAGGTCGCCTTTTGCTCACTCGCCACTTGTATCATCGCCTCTAGCCGCAACGCACTCAAAATGGCGTGCGGTCTCCCCCGACGAATACTCGCCTGAACGTGACTTACAGCTGTGGCCGTATATTATTATGTCACGCTACTGAACATTTCCGAAATGCTTTTCGTGAGTAGACAATTTAGCAAACTATCAAACCGGTTTTTAATCGCGCATTTTCTACCAAACTTCTGCCACGCACTTCATGTGCCATGCAGGCGACTGAAAAGGCACGATCAATATGCGTTCAGCTATATACCTAAGGTTTTCAGGGTTGATTGCGCACTTTTGAAAGCACTGCTCTAGATCTACACTTCCCCTCATTTTGTGTACTTTCGCAATATCAGAGATCTACATTGTCATGAGTGCCGCGGTGGCGTAGTGGTTAGACTACTCGCCTCCCACCAAGGCGAACCGGGTTCGATTCCCTGCGGGGTCGCCCCCGGATTTCGCACTTGGTGATCGTGCCAGACGATGCCGCTGGTCAGCGGTTTTTCTCGAGGATCTCCCTTTTCCCCCGCCCTTTCAATCCGGCGCTGCTCCATACTTGCCTCGCTTCAAACTCATCGGCTCTCAAGAACTCGATGTTGCCAGAGCCGCCCAAACCTTTTCACTCACTCTCCCCATTCGCTGCGCGATCCTTTGGGAATGGGTCTTGTTTTTGATTGGCTACACCGAGATGCGAAATATTCCTTATTGGCTAGGCTGCCAGCTGGCCAGTAAGTTACCAGGAGTTGATTGGCGAACGGAGGATGGACATGTTGCTGGCCAGTGCCGCCATTTTGCTGGCGTGTGCTGCTGGAATTTTCAGTGTATGGCGGTTTCACGTCTGTGACCTTATCTTGACCTCCTGAATTAATTTTTGATATTATTTTTAAATTCTGTGATATTTGTGTGACAATTAGTTTCGTCAATTACAGTCAGTAGCATGCGAAATATATAGTTTTACTTATTTCATTTAATGTGGATTTTATAAGTTTTTTTTTTGTTTCCGGCATACATAATGTTAAGGAAGTGTACTTTTTTTTCGAAGACACCATAAAATACAACTTTTAGAAATATTTTAGCTCCACTTCACTCAATAAGCTCTAGTCAATTTTGTTCAAACATATACACGTATGTCTCTGCCGCAGGATCAACGCTAGCACCAAGTCGTCCTACTGCAAGAGAGACAGGCTTATTGTTCCCAGTGAGCTTGAAGAATGGGTGAAGTCGCACGAGATGGGGATGGAGGGAAGACTGAAAATACGGTAAAGGAAATGGGAGTATCCCAAGAAAATTCTCATGCTACCGCAGCATCTATGCGAGAGTATCCACGAAAGGCTTACTGGACCACATGGATTCTTACACTGTTGACTATAATGCCTTGCCAGTTAACAAACGTGTCCTCCTCTGGTTGTGAAACTAGCCGACTTCAGAGAGTCACCGTGAAGTCTCCTAAGAAGGCTCCCTTTCTACTAGCTTTATCACATCTACTAAGAAAGAGCATGGTTTCCACCCATCTCTCTCCTCTAGGATTTTCTAATGATTAATGAAAAGGTTTTAATTATATTCTGTTGAAAGCATTTTTATGTAGCCTATGCCGGGTTCTTCTCTTTACCATTGTATTTATAGGTTTTACCTAACGGTTTGCTTAGGGAAGTAGTCATTTCCCTAATCGCGGTCATTGCTTTCCGATCTCTCTCTGCCTTGATGCGTGCCTCCTTGCATAACTTCCCTTCTTCATAGGTCTATGGAGCTTAACCCTGAGACGCACTCAAAGTCTGTTCACGGTAAAATGAGCACTTTTGAGGCCCTAGTTACTTTTCCTTTCAGCCATATTTTATCCTTTAACTACCTTTTTAAATAAACATTGCCGTGTAAGTAATAAACACAGTGTTTATATTACACCAGACGCAAAAGTTAGCGTCTAAAGCTACAATTAATCCCAATGAGAGGGATTTCAAAAGTGTTCAATTTACCGTGAACAGCTTATGGGAAAATAACGTTCTTGAAAGAATGAAAGAAAGAACACTCAGCATCGCGTATAAAAGTTTCCCGTCTGGAACAACTTGCCATCTGGCGGTTGAGATCCCTATGGAGGCATAGAGCGAGCGCTGCGTTGGCCTTGTCTGCGGGCAGCCTCGACCACGAAGAAGGCCGGAGATGGTCCACCTCGGNGAGGCATAGAGCGAGCGCTGCGTTGGCCTTGTCTGCGGGCAGCCTCGACCACGAAGAAGGCCGGAGATGGTCCACCTCGGTGGCTCTGCGGTTGCGGTGAGGCCGTTCTCTAGGGCGAGTTACGGCCACCGAACCCCCGCGGGCAGCATACTTCTCACCCATCCTCCACGAGACGGCCGGAGCATGATTGCACGTTGGAAACTTCTCTGTGGTTCACTGCGCAGTATTGTCATTCCAACGCCAAGTACAGCGTACCCCACCGCTGACCCGCTACCATTACAGGGGCCGCGGTGGTGTAGTGGTTGGACTACTCGCCTCCCGACTAGGCGAACCGGGTTCGACTCCCGGCGGAGCATGTAGGTATTGTGCCGTACGATGCCGCTGGTCGGCAGGTTTTTAGCGGGTCTCCCGTTTCCCCTGTTCGTGCATTCCTGCGCTGCTCCATACTCCCATCGCTTCACCCTCATCGGCTCTCAAGACCTCGGTGTTAAAGAGCCTCCCAAATTAATTCAGTCACTCACTCACTCTACTATTACACTTTGGTACGGTGCATCAGAAGCATATTCCATGATTCTGTTCAAAGATTGTGACACTGTTCCTTCTCAAGTGTTCCCATTATTATTGCTTCTTAAATGTATTATACTTTTTTAGCATATTTTATAGATCTTTTTTTTATTGTCATATGAGATAATAGCGTGGATAATGTATGAATATGACGGAAAATTACGTTTCAAATATAATGAAGGAACTAAAAAAAATTTTATTCATATTTCTAACTGAACAATATTATTATAAGTTTGACTAAAGCTCAAAATTGTTATTCATGTCATAAAAATGGCCTAAGAAATATTTTATATTTGTTACATGTATCGTTCGTATTTAAATTTTAACTTCGGGCGAAAAATTTAAGTTCGAAACAGCCGAAACTGAAACATGACCGCAGATAAAGCAAGTGTCCAATATAAAATAAATTTAAATATGGAACTTTTGAGAGTTCACAAAACAATTTCGCTGAAATAAATCTTTTCTTAAAATAACATTTTTAAATTGGAAAGAATCTAGATTTTAATTTTTTATTAGTGATGGATATTACTTTTCAAATCATTTTGAATTTTTGTTAAGTTACCATTTACGCCTTGTCGCAGAACCATAAATTATTTTCAAAATATTTGAAAAGAAATGGCTGTTCAACAGCTCTAATGTTTTGAANGGGGGGGGGGGGCACTTTTAATAATAATCTTGACCAATCGTCGCTCTAGAAATTAGTACCACATTCATAGCTTCTCTAGGATACATGGTCCTACATTACGCGAAGGAGATCACTTCTATTGTAAGTTGTATGTTAAATCATGTAAACTTTATAATGAGATATTTGTTACTTTAAAGTCAGCCTCGAAACAAATATTCAGATTCCGTAAATCGCGGTGGTTTTACTAACGGCCCCTTGGCAGCTCCCGCCATCATCATACGGCATCTACTTACACTAATGTAAACAAAACATAATTTCGTCCTGTAGTCCTCTGCAGCAAATCACTGAATGTGCGGGGCCGCGGTGCTGTTGTAGTCAGACTACTCACCTCCCACCTAGACGTACCGGATTGGCTTCCCGGCGTGGTAGCCCCGGGATATTCGCAAGTGGGAATCGTGCCGGACGATGCCACTNACTCTGGGATCTTCCGTTTCCCCCGCCCCTTCACCTTGGCTTTGCTCCATTCTCACCTCGCTTCACCCTCATCAGCTACCGCGACCTCGATATTAAGAACCGCCCAAATATCCTCACTCGCTTACTTATTACTCATTATAGCTCTTCTTATACAAAAAAAAATATTTGCTTCACGATTAAAAACACCTGACAGCAAATACGTAAATCATTTTACTTCAAACGTACAGACTGGCATATCAACAGCGGTGTTGTCAGTAGATTATCAAAAAAACACAATATTTCAACTCCTTGATAAAGGCGTAACGTTAAAAATGATATGGTTGCTGAAACATGTTTGCTTTTGTTTTATACATAATTTTTATTATTTCGCATTGCTGCTAGAAACAGGTATGGATACCAAAGATATTCGATGAACATAAATATTGACGATTCCACGTGCTGGAGATAAACACTGGGTTGAAAGACTTAAGTAAGGAGGGCTTAGTCGNACTCATTATAGCTCTTCTTATACAAAAAAAAATATTTGCTTCACGATTAAAAACACCTGACAGCAAATACGTAAATAATTTTACTTCAAACGTACAGACTGGCATATCAACAGCGGTGTTGTCAGTAGATTATCAAAAAAACACAATATTTCAACTACTTGATAAAGGCGTAACGTTAAAAATGATATGGTTGCTGAAACATGTTTGCTTTTGTTTTATACATAATTTTTATTATTTCGCATTGCTGCTAGAAACAGGTATGGATACCAAAGATATTCGATAAACATAAATATTGACGATTCCACGTGCTGGAGATAAACACTGGGTTGAAAGACTTAAGTAAGGAGGGCTTAGTCGTNAACATAAATATTGACGATTCCACGTGCTGGAGATAAACACTGGGTTGAAAGACTTAAGTAAGGAGGGCTTAGTCGTTGTACTTGCAATGAATTTTCTTGTGTTGATAATGCACAGCATTATCTTACCTGCACAGCTAATGTGGAAGTGATATTTTTTTTCGGTTGTAAGCTTAGCGTAGCTGTAAATATCTTTTCTGTGTGTTGTCTGTCTTCTTTATATATTTATTATAACCGGACACAATATTTACCCTGAAATAAAAAAAAATTATGAAATACAAATATTGTTCCTTGTTAAAGAATAGTATTCTGAAACGAATTAATTGATTATAGTCTAAAGCCGACGAACTTATCTGAGATTATACCGGGTGCTTTTGAACAACACCTACAAATTCCTGGTAGGTTATTCTTGACAAAAATATAAGACGCAAATGTACCTATGCACACATTCCCTTAAGGAATTCTTAGGGGTGCTGTAGGCCCTCCACAAAATCCTAATTAAAAATTTATTTTTCTACCTAATTGTGTGTTGCCTAAGTGTCGGGCAACATACATTCTATTTTGAGAGTTACGCACGGATTTCTCGAAAACCGTTTACCCGAGTGTTTCGACAAGAGGAACTTTTCTGTTAATTTACACGCTCTGATTCATAAGACGTCTTAAAAAATCGTGTACATCTTAAGGTTAGAAAGTTTCATCCAAAAATACGATGCCTAACCCCATTTTCACCACGACGGAGGATGATATTGCCACAGCGATTTCAGAGGCGTAAGATCTCCGCTATACGAAACACGACGCACCGCTCCTGTTACTTAATTGCAAGAAGTTTATAATATTTTGAGCGAAAAAAATTTTAAAATTCAATTCTTGAGTGTGGATAACACCCATAATAATTATTGGGAAGGGNGAAAAATGTATATTCGTTTATGGCGGAATTAATTAATCAGTGTTGTTAAACAAACGCCGGGCATATAGTAAGATTCAAATAAACTACAGGCTACACGTGCTGCATTCGTAGTGCATGCTTAATAAATACATGCTTTTGGATTAACATAATCCCCCCCCCCCTTCTACCAAGTGGCTTCGTAGCGATGGCTCACGATCCCAATGGACATTCACTGTGAAAGGCTATTCACGATAAAGTGAGCACTTTTGAAATCAACCTTTGAAAAATTTCGTTGTTCCTACCTGCATATATTTTAACGGTAAAGTTGGTAACGATGGAGGGAAAGTAGTGCCATGTCTTAAAGTCTAATAAAAAGTGTTGGTTAACCATTTATTATAACTTAAATTATTTATTTCGCTTTCTGTTTTTTTTAATACATCCAAGTTTAAAAATTAGCAGATTCGTAATCTGTATAATTTTCTGCTAATTTTACAGTTTCGCGTGACCGACGCATGATTAAAGTAATTAGGCCCATGGCAATGTTAATTTTACNTTTTCTGCTAATTTTACAGTTTCGCGTGACCGACGCATGATTAAAGTAATTAGGCCCATGGCAATGTTAATTTTACATAAGGCGGAAGAAAACGCAACGTGCATACAATTAGATCTCAAGCAAGGTTTTCAAAAGAACTCAGTTTACCGTGAACAGCCTATAAGGTACATTAGCTGCCGGAAACAGAATTCAGGCCAACGCACTGTTGGATCAGCTCACCTTCGTTGAGGCGCCTTTCCAGCCAAAAGGCGACGCTGGAAGGACTTTCTTCAAATATCAACGACACGAAGGTAAGTATTCCGATCCCGCCTCAAAGACCTCAGGCAGAACAAGAACTACGGTTTATTCACCGTCGACTGAAGTTCATTCTACCCAGCTTGGGAATAAAACGCGATTCCTTATGGAAGAGCGTGGCACATAACATTTCTGCCTTAAAGTGAGCTTCTGTTACATATAGCCGCTTTTATCTGGTGGTAGTGGAGACATGTCTTTTCGTATGTGTGTATCAGTTTGTGTTTGGTTCGAATTGTGATATGCACTTGTCCCAAAAAAAATTAACATTAACTTTATATTGTAATTTTCATGCACGCCCTCCAATAGTGTTTACAAGCGTAAGCTGCAAAAATAAAATTATGTTTTTGCATTGAGATTTTGTGAGAACGCTTAGCTTAGTAGCGCGTACAGAAAAAATAAAAATTGGGAATTCTGTGCGAAATAAAGGATAAGCGTCTTTAAAATGAATCTTTCAATACTGTTGTTAAATTTCAATAACAATAACATTCTAAAAATTTTGCTAAATCTAGTTTTACGACACACTATTAAGCAAAACGTGTACATAATTCGTTAAATATCCACTCTAGTGCCAATAATAAAGGTTATTATTTTACCTAAGTTCCAACAAAATACAACTCGGAATTAATTCAATACGTATTTATTATATTAATATTGCCATCGTCCCGTTTGTTTATATAAGAAACAGAGACAACGTGGTACACGTGCAACAATATTGCTACCAGGCGGTAACCATTTTCATTTGTAATATTGTTAGCACTGATCTTCCCAACCTGAGTAGAATAAACATTACTTTCGAATTCCTGCGTAGTATCATCGCATTTTGTTTACTTTCGAAATACTTGACAATTTTGAGTACTGCTTAGCTGATGAACTTCCATCGTTTGTCAAAAAAAAAAGCAATTAAATTACTCGAAATATAAAAAACACGTTACCATTAATGCCGTGTTACACTGTCAAATTTTTCCGTCAAAATGCTTTAAATAAAATTGGTGATGACATTACCGAAAAGTCATTATCATCGCCATGCTTGTCTGGTAAAGTTGTGTAGGTGTAGTTTCCATCAGACATTTTGTAAATTGGACGGGTTCCAAAATTTGTTTGAAGTTTGACGGGCTCAGCCAATCAGATTTGCACGTGAAAAAATCGGCTGTTTCCGACATTCAAGGAACTTTAAAATGGCGAAAAATTGCGGTAAACGAAATAAAGGTATGACGATAATTAATACAGATACTATTGAGAATTAATCCTTTTTGAAGTGATTAATTCAACACAACATTAAGAACTCAGAAGCATTAAAATTCACTGTGCAGGAAATACCTCTGTCAAACAAAATTGAATTTTAGTAAACATGTGAAAGTAAATCACAACGTTCGTTGCGTTTCTTCCTGTCATGGATTGTAACAAAAACACGGCAGTAATATTTCACATTGAAAATATTTTCCAAATGGAAATTCTGACTAGGTCATCCCAGTAGGAAAATACGACAATGGGACACATTTTCAAATATTTTCTAAACTATTTTATTCTATTTATTTAATAAAAAATCTTGATAGTTGTATTTAATCTTTAAATTTTATCCTCAAACATATTTGAAGGCGAAAATTTGACAGTGTAACAGAGGCTTTACACCACACATTATGATAAGGTGTATAACACAAGAATTATAATTGCTGGCAGTTCAAGCACTACACTTTCACTAAGACGTTAATACATGAAACTAATTACCCTGATTAGCTGCCGACATTACAGTAAGTAAATACAAGCAATCGCGGTAGTTATTTTCTCCAAGGTTTGAGTTCAAAGTAGTTTAACAACCCGTGAAGTAACCTGGTCATGCAGCAAAAGACTGCTCTCTCCGCGATCACCGCTTAGCCACTTGTGTGGTCCGCGGGTTTCCGAGTTCATTTCTCCCGATTTCGCAATTCTTCGCAACGGGAATGTACAATGGCTGCTGTACTAGACCACTGTTTCTTTTTCTTGCTCTTTTTTTGTACTTAGTAAATTCAATTACTTCAATCGTACGGAAGGACACGATGTCAATTGAAGCTATTAAACCACTGCATGAAATGTGCACGCTAGAAAATAATTGACGACTCGCTTTTGTCAAGCGATATTCAATTGGTAGAGTTTAACAATTGTTATATATATATTGAAGAACAAACATTTTTAATCTTCATATTTTTGTGTATATAACTGTAATAAAACTTAAATTTTATTTTTTCGTATTACATATTAAAAATAAATTAACAACCTACAAATAAATAGATATATTATATTCACGGTAAATTAGGTAATTTGAAACCAACCGCTAAGAAAATCACGTTCCTTCGTTCCTTTTACGTTTACCGTACACTCTGAAATTCATGTACCTCTTTAATTCAGCAGTGAATTAAGTAAAAAAAGTTATGAGACTTGACGTCTGATGTTAAACAGATAACAATACGATCGAGAATATTTGTAGGTAGCTAATTTAGTTTCTTAACAATGTCACGATTTGACTTAACTGGCTCACGATTAAAGTAATTTGTCCTATGGCAATTCAAATCTTACATAAGAAAATAAATGCAATATTAGAAGAAACATAAGTCTTAAACGGTGCTTTAAAATATGTTCAATTAACCGCAAGCAGTCTATAATTAAAATAATTATTTAATAATTTTTAAAAGAAAAACTTAATGTCTAATTTTTAATCAGCAAAATTTAGAAACAATATTCTTCCTTATAAATGACCCTTAAAGCTCACTGTCATCTGCCATGTAGATTT
The DNA here is from genome assembly GCA_002778355.1 of Clitarchus hookeri. Classification (NCBI taxonomy): domain Eukaryota; kingdom Metazoa; phylum Arthropoda; class Insecta; order Phasmatodea; family Phasmatidae; genus Clitarchus; species Clitarchus hookeri. The sequence goes on along the minus strand of NQII01003848.1, from coordinate 73,847 downwards.
CTAAATTTATGTCATAACTTTGTTTTAAATTAAATAACTATATAGATACTTCTTATTATGGTGCGTTTATATTTTACAGATGACTTCAGATTTAGTCGCCAAATTTTATCCACACAACATCTGGTAATTGTAAAAGGACAAGAATCTACAGAAAAATTTTAAAATTCCGCTATACTTACTAGGCTACGTCAGCATTACTTGACAATAGTTCAGAACTTAATGTTTGTTTACAGCGTGATGTGTATTGCCAGAGAGGTATAGTTGTAGTTCCAAAATAAGATTCCATAAACATATATAATAAGCTAGAAATCATGTAATTCAACATTACGTATAAGGCCGTATTTCGTAACGTTTAAAATAACTCGAGGTGTAGAACCTTAACGTATGTCACATTTAAACGAGCTAAATAATTGTTTAATATATATANAAAAATATTTAGAAATCATACCACTTAATTTGTGGTGCTAAAGCATTTTGTAGCTGAATATATACGAAAATGCTATATATGGCTTTCCCGAATACGCATGCATAAAACTTACGTTTTACGTTTAAACGTAAATTAATTCAACCTATCACGCTTCTTGAGATTGTAAAACCGGCGTAAAACTTGTTGCGGATACACTTTCGGAACAAAAATTATATGAGTGATCAAACAATTCCTTAAGTCCTATCGTATATTACACAAGAAGATGAAAATTTCTTCATCTGGTTATAGTTTTATGTGAAATATTTTCCTTGTGCTTGTTGTAACCCCTAAACCACTACATTTGCAGTTGGAGACGAAATTTCCATCAGCTTGTGAACTCAACATCAGACTTGTTGCAGAAACGTAATGGCTTTTACCGTTTTTTTTGTAATCAAGGTGTCGCATATTAGCCTGATATGTGACCAATTCAATTTATACCGTAGGTTAATTGTGATAATATTTATATGCATATTTAAATTTAAAATTCTTCTTTCTATCAGTTCCGAAGTTATCATGTGTTGCTGCACCTAAAACACGACACATAACTTAATTCTTAATATAACATATTATACTGTGTACGTTAGAATACGTACTTATTTCAGAAATAAAGTGCATGATTCTAACCTAGTTTATTTTTTACTAATCGGTTGATAGAGAGATTTGGGCCGCTCTTAACAACGAGGTCTTGAGAGCCAATGATGGGGTGAAATGAGGTTTAGAATGGAGCAGTGCCGGAATACAAGGATGGGGGAAAAGAGAGATCCCTGAGAAAACCCGCCGACCAGCGGCATCGTCCGGCACGATTCCCACTTGTGAAAATGGGGAGTGACCCGGCCGGGGAATGAACACGGCTCGCCTTGGTGGGAGGCGTGCTGTCTAACCACTCAGCCACCGTGGCCCCTTACTAATCGGCGTGGTTACCATAAACATCATAAATATCATGGGAAAATCCAATCGATATTTTGTTTCAAGTGAAAAAGCGTTTGGTTACCCGAAAACATCTGATGTTTATTATAACAGAATTTTCTGCGGCAACAAATCAACTTGGTCCAGTACTATCATGTATTTCGTTGACTATAGAGTGATCGGGTCATTTGATTGCCTTCGTACGAAAATGCAAGTATAGTGTTAGTTTTTAAAATTTTTGTGTCTGTGATGACGTTCTTGTTTGTGTATTTATAGTTGCCAAACAGAGGCAAAAATAATCCCAATGTAATAATTTCAACAAGAAACAAGAAAGAAAGACCGAAAAAAACTTAAAAATATTATCTACGTACCTATTATGCATTGCAGGACATACACATCGATAAATATTCCACTTTCGCCAGTAGTTGCTTTGGCTGAGGTAGCTAAATTGTAGCTCTCCGGCGCACACGTTGCAGGTTGGAACCTCTGTCCTGTAATTATTCCATATAATAACCACAACTGTATTGCACCTACATTTATACACATCTTCAGTTGCTACAAAAATGCTACATGCGCAACAAAATAACATCAAAATAATGATTTTATTTATGAAACGAATTATGTAATTGCCCCTGTACTAAAAATTCATTTGGTTGCGCATAACGTACTTTTTTTTTTTTTTTTTTTTTTTTTTTTTTTCAAGAAAACATTTTTCTCAGGGTTGTAGCACGAAGTTAGCTCAATGATTAAAAACATAGATTTTTCCGTTGAACTGATTGATTTTATTTGATCACATCTTAAAATTTTTACGTTTGTCATTCATTATATTTGGTATGAGTATCTCTTGCTGTATTGTTCTCGTACCACTCAAGAAGCGTTTACAAAGTCATTTTACGTGTAAAATTGCAAAAATATTATTGTCTAAGAAAACCTTTTAAAATAAATTTATTTAAAACATTTTTCAGTGAACGGCAACTGTTAATATTGTAATGGAGATTTCATGTTTAAAACCTGGCTCATTTAACAAGAGCGGTACAGATTTATCGTAAATAAAGGTTTTTTTTATCATAAATAAAACTTTGTAAGAGAAATATACTGGTAAGTAGGTCCATAATTCAATGTATTAAATTTTGAAATGAAATCCGGACTTAAACGTGCATGTAATAAACGCATTCTGTTGAAATTTTAATTGATATTCTGTACGCACACATTTATCGCTTTGTAAGCCATCATACCGACAAAAAGTACGGATATTGAGTTAAGCTATATGGAAATTGGCATACAGCGTGGATGCGAAAGAGCTATAATAACTCATTAGAATAACGTTATTTAACAAATTATCCTAGACTTATGCAACCATTGCCACAAATAATAGCTTCATGATAATAAGCTTAAAATGATTGCACTATAAGGAATCCAGGTATTATATATATATATATATATATATATATATATATAATGCACCCTAGCGTACCGAGTGAGGGACTTACGGCGTGGGCTGAAGAGAGACACTGGCCAAAGGCAACGTCCGCCTCGTTTCGTACATACGAGAATCATGACGTTACCACGCCGGGGATACAGCCTGCGGTCCTAGTGCCTAACTTGAGCTTGCTTAAAGACAGTCAACGTGATAGTCTTTATGATAAAGAGGGCAATAATGATGATTACTCGTAAGCTTCTTTATGTGGTATTCTGTAAGCCATATATTTAATGATATCTTTCTGCAACGTTTGGCAACGCAGCAGGCTGTGTTCTGAAATCAACGATCTGCTTGCTGAATTATATTTTTTCCCGTTATTACAAAATGCATTGTGTCACAAATTTTGTTATTAAATATAATTTTTTTACTGTAAGTGAAATTTAATTTTAAATACATTTTCGAATAAAACTTCTAAAATAGATTTACTTCTTTCTATGGATACAATATTTCTGATGGTACTAGTTATTGTGAGTTTCACGAGATAGCACCACTGACCCGTAGTTACGTTAAGTCAGGAGAATCACCAGAGAATTATAAAATATACTCCTTAAATGTATTCCAGACACAGTTTATTTGTGTGGAAATAAAACAGAATATAATATTTATCATTTTTAGGGAATTTTAAAAGCTTTTCTCTTCTGTAAAATGTGTTGTAGAATAAACTTAATTACATCAGCCATTTTCTTTCCACTTTCTTTCATAAAGACACCTTGTTGGCCTGTCTTTATATAGAGACAGTCACTAGGCATTGGAAAGACCATCATGAAAACATACCGACTAACATAATACTGTTTCGCTCCATGAAGATATTTAAGGGGTAAATTTTTTTATATAAAGACAGTAAAAAGTTAGAGAATAGGGCCCCTGGACCGTATCTGTTGCAGACTGGTGCATTAGACTCTTTATCAGCGCAGCTCCAGTGAAAGTATGGAAAATATTCATATTGTTTAACAACATAATTAAACTAATTAATTTGTGCCTGTCAGTGAAATGCGACTCGAAAAAATGCTATACATGGTGCTTAAGTGTATAAAATTATTATATATATTCGAAGAACAATTTTGGGGGGGGGGGATAAGGGAACTGAATTTACGAACGTTAAATAGAAGCCGGATAGAAGTGCAAAGGAAGAGCATAATTTTTGTTATTGAATTTAACTGTATTACGGATATTTATTAATCGTATATTCGGCTAAACAAATTTAATATTGTATATAGGTATGGCTGGAGTTAAAAAGAAATTTCTCAAGACATCGTTTGATTGTTCACCTATAGTTTCATTTCAAGTACCAATATAAAAATCAAATTTAGAATTACAGGGTAGGCAATTTACGATTTTCAAATAAATTACTTAATTGGGTTCTTATGACGTAAAAAAAACATTTAGGCTGGAATAAAATTTTATGTTTATATAACCTACCTAAAACGTTTTATAAAAGTATAATATTAAAATTCTAACGACATAAAAATGTCAACATTTATGCTGTATTTTTGTGAAACTTGTATCTATACCCTGTCACAGGAAGATAAAAAAGTCATCAGAACACATAAAAGGATATTTTACAGTTGCACGCCATTGATATGCTAATTTTAACTGACAAATCAGGGCAATATATTGAGAATGTGTTCTGAAAAGTTGAAGTTTCTCTAAATAAAATCAATTGAAATTCAGTCACTCCCAGTCAGTAGAATATTATTTTACATTAATAAATTATTTTTCACAGTTTTGCAGTCTCACTTCCCAGAAAGAAAAGCCCGCGTTACGAATTTAAAGCATAGACTAAAGATGAGGTAGATAGCTTATTTGTCTTCTGCGCATGTACCCAACATTTACCTACCCCAATCATACATAACTGTCATAGTTACATGGTCAACAGTGATGCACGAGTTTGTTTTTATCTTAATTTTTAAATTACAAGCATTATTATATAAATTAAATAAAATTATCGATTTGAATTTACTGAAATTGCATTACAAATTGGTAAGAGGAAGTATAAAAACATATTTAAGCGCTTGTTTACACATCAGTTTTCTAACCTAACATCCAAACCATGGCGTTGTAGATTGACGTGTTGGCAGAAAAGCAGTCCGATGTTGAGATACGGAGTTTGGTTGTGCGCAGCCAGCGAGATCGGTCCACCTCATCTTTAGTTCATGATTTAAAGAGCAAGTTTGGTCGTTTAACAAAACTTCCATCGCCTACGTGCAAACGTACTATTACTGTGGCTTGTTCCTCCATCACCAGTGCTACAAAAAAGACGAAATAAATACGAATTATTTAAAGTGTCCTTAAAAAACTATTACCAGTGTGTGAGATTCACTCCAGCACGCTGGCCTCTGGTACCAACCTGCTCACGAATCAGGATTCGGAGACGCATATAGTCAGTTAACGTTATCCTTTAACACCTTTTACCTACGTCCAACACCTCTGATAGGGACCTACCTGTATTTAAGCAGTATATTAATAAAAATGCACGACTTTATGTTATAAATGGCTGTTAGCGGGGATTTTGGGAAATTCATATGAAATTAGTTCTTTCAGTAAAATTCCTTGAGTGACCATACTTAATATATTTGTCAGTTATTTGTAATATTCTTACAGACAATTCCAAGACCCTGAGTTACTTATATCCAGTGAAACGCACCAAGAAACTGACGGTAATCAATGACTTCAACTCGAAGTGCTATTAATTTCCTTTGCTGCCGGTTCCTTGGCAGTGTTCCAAGTGAAAGACATAGTGTTTTGGAAGCATGAAGCGTGATTGCAGAGAGGGAGGCAAGAGTGATGCTACAACGAAAAAAAAAAAAAACAGATGCGATTGCTCTTCTTTGTCCTTGGAGAACAAGTGATACAGAGCGGCAAATCAGACCTGACGAAGTGTGACGTGGAGAGCGATCGAGTTGTTCGTCAAGGTGGACCAGGCTGACGACTACCCACAGCGATAGCACGTGCTCTCCGGTAGGGCTGAGTGACTCGTCGACCTGATGAAAATGATTTCAAGAAATCTGTCTGACACTTCGAGGTCCACGCCTTGCGGGAGACATCTCTGTCTTGTAACTAATAGTAGTGTGGAATGTGTAAGTTCTACGTCATATTTATTCCATGTTACCGCAATTTTAAATTTTTACAATATTATGATTTTTTTCAATAAATATCAGAAAATTCCTTATTCGGTTTTTTTACTTGTTGAGTCCCTTCATTAGAATATCTAAATTTTAATTTGATCGAAAAGCCACTATTTTAACACAAAAATAACCAAAACGTTATCACGTTTACATCATTTAATATGTATATCCGAAACCATTTTTTTTTCAGTTTTTTAGTCAATTATATTTATTGGAAAACCATTATCTTAAAGAAAGAAAGAAAAAGTGTTATAATTTTCACGTAGTAAAATATGTATGTTCTGTACCAGTTTTTTTTTACTTTTTTTTACTTTTTTATGTCGATTTTTTTTATTGAAAAGCCATCATTTGAACATTAAAAGAACTTAAACGTGATAATTTTCACTTAATATAGTATGCATGTCCTTGACCACATTTCTTCACCATTTTGCATCAACAATTTTCATTGGCAACCCATCATTTTACCATTAAAAGAACACACGGTGATCATGTTCACTTCTTATAATATACACATTTTTACAATTTTGTAACAAATATTATTATTGGAAAACCATAATATGGAGAAAAAATATAATTTTATGTAATATGTATGTTCCTGGCCACTTTTTTGCACTTTTTGAATCGATCATATAAATTTTTTATTTTTAAACAAATAAAAACACTATTAAAAAACGTGACAACGATAGTAAAGTCAGCAATACGGATGATACATTTTGTTACTCGAACAGCCTCAACATTTCGAACTGTATTTAAAATTGAGATTTTTTTTTTTTTTTTTTAAATCTAGACGGTTGTCAAATTGGCTTTTTTTTTTTTGTTGTATTTGAATTGTTTACCGTTTCTTTTTTTAGCAAAAATTTGTGTTATTACATATTTTTTGCAGAACACAATATTATAAGCTAGATTCATGGAACCGCTGCGAACAAACTGATGGCCATAATACAAAATGATCCGTACTTATTTTTTTATTTTTTTTTGTTTTACAGTCCCAACTTTTCTACGCAAGCCTGATGTTAAGATACACCATTTATGTACACGTTGTATAATTATTTGTCATGTACACCACGTCCAATGAAAGCCCTCTCTCTAGGTCAACCGTGTCCGCGTCGAGAAATTCCATTGGCGACGGTAGAAATCTACACAGTTGAATTGTTTCCAGATCTGTCTCTCACGGAACAAGAAGAACTTCACAGACACGCTTCCATTTTTTTTACTCAGGAACTAATCTTTTTAAATGCTCTCCTTTTTTGTTCGTTACGGGCAAGTGTTTCTTTCCGCCACTGAGATTTCGTTTGTCCGCATGCCTGTCATCGCGAAGAAAGCTAATTTTGCGTCGAAAATATTAGTCAGGCACTGCAATGCATTAAGTATTTTTCCATACTTTTAAAAATTTATTTATTTATTTGAATAATTTTACGTTGTATAAGACGAGATCATAAAACTATCGTCTATTATTAAGTGCTTAGTGAAAATACTAGATTTCCGAAATTAATATTTACACTCTTTGTACGTTAGTAGCGGAGAAACTATTAAAGACAATTGGATGGAACTGCGTATATTTGACGATACGAGGACAGATTTGGGTGTGTGAAGGATGCATGTAGGCAATCGGCTATTGCCACCTCCGTTCGCAGCCAAGAGCGGCAATACCACAATTCTAGAGGAAATGGCGGAGGTGAAGAGATATTCTTTCGATCAACGTAAGTGGATTTTATAGTGTTATTGAGGAAGTGATTACATGATAGGGGGCATAATTCGATACTGCGCCACAGTAACGAGCAAAATTACACAATTACGCGCCAAGATTGAGAGTGACGGAACTGTGCGTGATGTGAAGAAAGGACGATGATGCAGGAATAGAACGACAACGGACGAAGGAAATGTGGTAAATTTGTTGCACACATTTTTTCCCCCCGGAAAGTCGAAATCCATGCGGGAAGCTGGGCGTGAGTCAGGCGCCAGGAAATCAAGTATCCATCGTATTTTAAAGCAAGTTGTGGAGCATCTACATCGCCACGTTACTTCACGGTATTAATAAATACTACCCAGATAGGCACGTCGAATTTTGTAGGTGGATGCAACAATGACAACGAACGTTTTACTGACGTGATTGTTTGGTCCGATGAGGGAACCTTTAAGAAGAATGGAACTGTCGACCGCCACCAACTGTGTGTGCTGGGCCAATGAAAATCATCACATTGTGGTGGAGCAAGCAGTTTGCCTTCTTGGGTTAAAAGCGTGTCCGTGCGGGGTTATTCTTCTTAGACAGAACGGTGACAGGTGAGAGTTACCGTACCATGTTGCAGGGAAATATTGTACCAGCTGTTCACCAACCCTACCGAGACGACAGTTGCTTTTCCCAGCAGTACGGTACACCGCCACGTTACCATCGATACGCATGGTTGTTCCTCGATAAAACGTTTGTTGGAAGGTGGATAGGCTGACGAGGAAGTGTTGAGTGTCCACACAGATCATCACATTTAACGCTGTTAGATGTTCACCTGTGCTGAACTCTGAAGGACACTGCGTACTCCACAAAGCCACGTGTATGACGTGAGAGACGCCACTGGAACAGCTTGTGACTCAACTCCTACGGAAACCGTAGCTACTGTTAGTCGTTCTCTTATACAAAGTTGCTGACAATGTCTTGCTGCTGATGGCGGACATTTCCAACATTTGCAACTGTTATTAACATACGCACACACCCACCGTCGTCTTTGCAGCGTCAAATACCAGCAGTATTATCACATTGTCATTAATAGTTTCTCTGTTACTCCCGTTCAAAGAGTTAAAACATTTATTTGGGACTTCGGGTATACATCTGGTTTATAATAAAAAACAATCTTTTAAAACAAAACTTTTGTAAAACTGCTGACTCGTAACATTGCGTGAATTTTAATGTACACTGTTACTTGAGTTTTCATCGTAATGATACGTTTTGGAAATGTATAGCATCATGCATATGTTTTGCAGTAAAATGAAAGAGTTCAAAATAACGGATTAATTTTAATTTTAAAATTGTTGGAAAATAAACATAACCTGGAAATGTGGTATAATCATGTTATCTAGAACTTCCAATATAATGAATCTCAGATAAAAAATTTTAATTTTGGCTAAAGCTGGCTAACAAGTAGGCCTTGATGTGGACACGATTGGATACAATGAAACACATACTGTATTAAAATTACAGCTATTCATGCCAAAAGAAAGTAACACAGAGCAAAATATTCGGCCATACTAAAAATCTGTTTATATTTCTGAGCCACAAAACAAGCACCGAATAATAATACAAATAAAAAAGGCGGTTATATGTTACACGACGATCGAGAAAAATACTTACTAGATTTTAAAACAGAATACATCACATAGAAAATTGGAACAGGCCTGGCGAAACCCACTCTTTAGTTGCCAATACTGGTTCACAAAAATTAATTAAATTTATAATGCGGCAGCAATACTATACAAAACACGTAAGATAAAGTTAATTCTCCAAGTTATTAATGTGGTGAGTGAAATATTAAATGTAGTTACATTACCAAGTCCTATAAAAAATGGCAGGCACTTCAATTGACTTATTTTTCTTGCACACATTCGTTTAGTCGTGAAATGATTGACGGAATCGGTATATGTTCCTTCACATATCTGGCACCGCGGGATCATAAGAGCTTCAACGATGAGTCGCACGGAGAAAAATATTTCTAGGGAAGTCTCCCTCCCTGCCAATTGTTTTTGCAGCCGCAATAATATAATGTATTAGTGGCCACAAAATGTATTAGTGATTATTAAATAATTTTGTGGTTCCAACAAAATAATTTGACATGATGCAAAATGTAGCAAAATATTTTACATTTTTTGAATGTTGAGAATCAGGATGATCGGTGTAATAGAAACAGATTTATCCTCACGAGTGCACAGCGAACAGACGACGAATTTAAGAAGTACATTCTTGTGTATTCAATACACTTTTAACCATAGTGATTGCAGTGGTGTAAAGGTCAGTCAGACCACAGTGAACTAAACTCGATTCCCGGCGGATTCAACCATACGTAATTACATGTTTGGAAATGATGTGTCTAGGGCGTGTTTTTGTGGAGTACTCTCGTTTTCACCACCAGAGCTTCTCGTTGATATTATGTCTTCACCTCGCTTCATCCCCATCACCGACGAAAGACAGTTGTTCAAAGTGGCGCTTGAAGCTTTCCCACCAAGCTTTTCAGAATGGCCGTGGTTGGGGAGGGGGAGGTCAAGCAAAAAGATGAAGCGTAGGCTTTCCGAAGTGTTCATTGAACCGCGACACCAGCCAGATAGGGCACTTTCGTTGTCGTTCTGCACGACTTGTTAAGTAAAATTAACGTAGTGAAATTTACAGCTTTTAAACTAATCTATACATTTTCGTAATAATCTGTATCTTTGACAACGCAATTAATAATCTTACCCAGTTGATTGCATTAAACTTAAAGTAGCTGAAATCGTTTAAAAAGTTCCTAATGCCGTAGGCCGAAACTATAGTGACCTACAACTATAAACCAATATACATACACTACTCAAAATAAAAAAATTGTCATGAATTTGCATGGATATATGTTTATCTCTTCGGCGCAACGCTGCGGAAACTAGACATATAGACATTTTTTCAAGGTTTCCGAAAACTGAAAACAATATAAATTTGTAAAGGAACACTTATTGTGCCTTTCATCGATAAATTAACGCAATGACGTGTAAAACAGAAATAGTTCTTGAAACAAACTGAAAACAGAATGTGGTAATCGTACACTCCTCTGGACTCTCAATAAGCTGTGGTGTCACGTCTTATCTTCATCACTGCAGCACAGCGTCTTGGCATACTCCATCCAGTCTTTGGACACGTGTTTGGGGAATGTGTTGCCGCTCCTCTCGTACAGCTTCCTCTAGCTGGGAAAGTGTTTGCGGAGGGTCTGGACGTCCTCAACTTGCTTTTTCGGATGATCCCATTGGTGCTCTATCTATGTGGGCACAAACTAGGCTCTTTACATCCAAACCGTAACACCGGACATACTGACAAGAGTGTGGAACGAGTTTGATTATCGCGTATATGTCGTTCGGGCNACATCCAAACCGTAACACCGGACATACTGACAAGAGTGTGGAACGAGTTTGATTATCGCGTATATGTCGTTCGGGCCGCTCGTGGTGATCACATTGAACATTTATGAATGTATGGTAAACAAACTTCATGGTTCCAAGGTTCATTTTTCATTGGTCAATAAAGGTTGTAGGTTGTTTGGTTTTGATAAAATAGACCTTAAAAGATGGGGTATTCTTTTATACTCAACCTGCAGGGGTGAGTGAGGAATGCGAGCGGGTGTGATGAGGGCGGTGGAATGAGCAAGGGGCAGGGTAGTGTAAAGTTATATCTTATACAATTTTTTAAAATTTATTTTTAGATTATTTGCGGTTTTTCATAATAATTTCCAGGTGGTAATGATGGGAAGAGGGTGAGATGAGGGTGAAGAAGTGTTTGGTGAGGGGAAGGGGTGGATGTGGTAGGTACAGGATGACGGTCGGGGAGGGGGGGGGCAGGTCATCTTATACTCCCCGGTACGCTGGACTTACTTCGAAGCCTCGAATCCTCTTTTACTGATCTGAGGATCAAGTTGCTCATTCCACTAAGAGCTTCGAATCCTCTTTCTCGTCTGAGGACTTTTCGGCTCTTGCTTTTGTAGCTTCAGATCCACTTTCCTAATTTTTGGAAATTTTCTATGAAAAAAGTGGTTTTTTTGGTCAAATAATTGATTTCTGAAGTGATTTTTGGGGTAAAACAGGCAATTTGGTAGGAAAAGATGGCCCTCGGCTGACCGGAATGACAGCAGGAGGTGACGTCATTCAAGATGGCGGTCGGCTTCTGGCCTCTACTCGTGTGTCATGCCCCAGAACCGATACACCTACACTACTAACAACCTTCTGTTTTGAGTAGTTTATTTGTTACTAAAAAAAAATTTTCTACTGTGAAACAAGTCCTTGTCTTCAACTTAAAAAATTCGTACATATGTAATATTTTATTGAAGTTTTGTGGCGATAGTAATGGTTTTGTAGATTACTGCTTAGGTACTTTGTAAAATCCAATTACTTGATATATCTTACTGCACAAGTTTGCGAAAGTTTCGCCCTTCTATATATTAAATTATCCGTTAAACACCACAGTGCTAAAAGTATAAGAAAAAATAACTCTTGGGTGATAAACAAAGGATAGCAAATGGAACTGCTTTCTCTTCGTTGTTGCCAACTTTACTGGGCGCTTGCCAGTGAGTGTGCCCGTTCAAATATACACAAGTAGCGGCAGTGACATTTTCCAAAGGTTGATTTCAAAAGTGCTCACTTGACCGTGAACAGTCATTGGCTGTACATCTCCTTCCAGTTCAAAAATTCCCATCTGTTACGCCCACACGAGGGCGATCAAGTCGACGTTGAATATCGATCCCTCGGGGGTCGAACGTGGACCTCCCCTGACAGCGGAACTACAAGACTACATCGCGGGGAAGAAGGGCTGTTCTCCGTGCAGTGCGTGGCATCCAGGAACAGGTTCGGATGAGAAATGGCTCCCGAGCTGTAAGTGAGCTTCGCCCCTCTGCGGTTCGGCCCATCTAATGGAGACGTTCCCTCTGGCACCCGAACCACTCGGTTAATTGCAGGCAACCGCTTCCCCCCTCCCCAACACCACCTCGTCCCTAGGAGTATTTACTTCCTGACAAATTGCCATAATCTGACGCTAATTAACTCCGCCGGGCTCCGTCGCGGGTTCTACCTCGTCTGCTTTACGTAGCCTTTTCGCGGTATCNTCTGACGCTAATTAACTCCGCCGGGCTCCGTCGCGGGTTCTACCTCGTCTGCTTTACGTAGCCTTTTCGCGGTATCCTCACACTTCTTGAATCAAACATTTGAAAAATCACCCAATGTATGACGTCTTTAGGTATTTCTTAATAACTACATGTATCACAACAGTTTTATACCACCGTTAAAATAGAAGTATCTTATTTTTCGTTAAATATAAGTTTTACCTATATTTTATTTATAACTTATAATATTTACTTTATGAATAAAAACCAATGAGAAAACATGTGTGTTGGTAGAGCCTAGTGAGAAATATATCTCATGCAAAATATTATGACAACTGCTGCGCACGAATTCGGTGCGTTGTCCTATGGTGTGATGTTATAGACTTAATTAAGCTTAGTTTGCACGAGGTGGAGGAATATCCTGGAAGTAGAACTTAAGCACGGCTCTAGAAAAGTTTGAAGTTAACGTAAATGGAATATATACAGGATGATTCACAGCACCCGTATCTCCCTTTTTTTCTCGGAAACAACACGACACCAGGGGTTCGCGAAACAATTTTGATAACTTTACCCTATATGAAGCATCGATTAGTAGTAATCCCATTCCCCCGAACATACCGGAGGTAGTGGTGCAGGGGGGTGAGTTCTGAATTTGAAAATGGGAACAGGGATCGAATATGGTATCGTTGCATAGATCGTTCAAAAGGAAACCACATTTACTAAGACAGTTGTTTTCTGACGTGCAAAGTTTACGCACAATAAAATTAATCATGCAAGGATATGGTTAGGACGTGTGTAGTTTACACACAATAAAAATTGATCGCAAATGTCTTTTTCTTACTACAATGAAACGCAAATCTACGAATCGTGTTGTGTTTCTGGCGTGCATACCTAGTTTAAGTACAATCGAAAGGACGCCGGGCGTACTAAAATACTGGATGGNTCTGACGCTAATTAACTCCGCCGGGCTCCGTCGCGGGTTCTACCTCGTCTGCTTTACGTAGCCTTTTCGCGGTATCTTCACACTTCTTGAATCAAACATTTGAAAAATCACCCCATGTATGACGTGTTTAGTTATTTCTTAAGTACGACATGGATCACAACAGTTTTATACCTCCGTTAAAATAGAAGTATCTTATTTTTCGTTAAATATAAGTTTTACCTATATTTTATTTATAACTTATAATATTTACTTTATGAATAAAAACCAATGAGAAAACATGTGTGTTGGTAGAGCCTAGAGAGAAATATATCTCAAGCAAAATATTATGACAACTGCTGCGCACGAATTCGGTGCGTTGTCGTATGGTGTGATGTTATAGACTTAATTAAGCTTAGTTTGCACGAGGTGGAGGAATATCCTGGAAGTAGAACTTAAGCACGGCTCTAGAAAAGTTTGAAGTTAACGTAAATGGAATATATACAGGATGATTCACAGCACCCGTATCTCCCTTTTTTTCTCGGAAACAACACGACACCAGGGGTTCGCGAAACAATTTTGATAACTATACCCTATATGAAGCATCGATTAGTAGTAATCCCATCCCCCCGAACATACCGGAGGTAGTGGTACAGGGGGTGAGTTTTGAATTTGAAAATGGGAACAGGGATCGAATATGGTATCATTGCATAGATCGTTCAAAAGGAAACAACATTTACTAAGACAGTTCTTTTCTGACATGCAAAGTTTACGCACAATAAAATTAATCATGCAAGGATATGGTTAGGACGCGTGTAGTTTACACACAATAAAAATTGATCGCAAATGTCTTTTTCTTACTACAATGAAACGCAAATCTACGAATAGTGTTGTGTTTCTGGCGTGCATACCTAGTTTAAGTACAATCGAAAGGACGCCGGGTGTACTAAAATACTGGATGGTGTGAGAGAACTACAGTGATCTAGGAATTGGGAACACTCATTCGCACACAGCTCTCTTCATAANGTGTGAGAGAACTACAGTGATCTAGGAATTGGGAACACTCATTCGCACACAGCTCTCTTCATAAGTGTTCCAAATGTAGACCATCCTGTATCAGACACCACTCTGCTATCCGTCTTACATTCGCGGTTGCTCGGCGGACCTCAGCACAGCGGAGAGATACACATGCTGCTATGATTCAGTCTTTCATGCAATGAGAAACGAATGACTGTCAGGATGACCGTACTATCGATTGCCCGTTAACTTTCATGCGAAACCTGCAGTTCCTGTAAGTGGTAGATGGCTTATCTGCTTGCTGCTTAGTGCTGCCTTATTCTCCGCTTTTGTTNGTTCCTGTAAGTGGTAGATGGCTTATCTGCTTGCTGCTTAGTGCTGCCTTATTCTCCGCTTTTGTTCGGAAACAGTATCATAATAACAGTTAAATGTATCGACTTATCATTGGTTGTTCGTAAACTATGCACGTCAGATACGTAATGTGCGCCATTGCGGTATTTCCGGTTGGAGTGCGACTCGCTTTGAGACTAGCAGTGACCTGTTTGCCTTACCGCATGATATCGTGCAATATGTATTGGTCGGTTCGCGCGGCTGTTAGTTTGCTGTGTAAACACAGGTGGTCGACACCCGAACGGGGATTCGGAGAAGAGCTCGTTTATTTAGGTAAGCATTTGCTCTAGTAAATAACTTTCGCTAAGTAATAACAGGCGGGCGTATTTTTACGTTGTTACCATTATAAAGGGAGCACGTGGTTTTATGTACTTGCGATCATAATTGTAGTATGTTAACGGTAAAGTGAGCACTTTGAAAGCTCTACTTGTATGCACATTCTACCACCACATGAAAAATTAACATAGCCATGTGCCTGATCATAGTTACACTTGACCTACGTATGAATAAAGTGAAGCTATTAAGAAAGTACAATTTTTTTTTTACAAATCTACTCATNTAGTTACACTTGACCTACGTATGAATAAAGTGAAGCTATTAAGAAAGTACAATTTTTTTTTTACAAATCTACTCATCTTACACTTTTATGCATGAAATAATCATTATCTAAAATTAATCACTTCAGTATTCACACATGTTTACCTAAGACGTTTAATTTAACGTTACCCCTTTCAGGCCCAGTTTAATTTAAGGTTTCAGGTGTTGCAAACAAAAACTTTTATGATGCATACTGTACTTCAGTCAACACAACACTTGTTTCGTTGTCGCAGCCAATGAGCTGTAGGCTATATGNTTCGGCTCTCAAAACCTCCATTTTAAGAGCTACTCAATGCTCTTCACTCACTCACTAACCTCTATTCTTACCAAAAGTCGACTTTATATTCTGGCCTTTGTTACTGCCCGATATAAACTACGTATCAAAAGTTTACCACAAACAATCACGTATAGTTGTATTGTGAAGGGCGTTAGGCTACATACACGGGGTTGCGGGTTCGAGTCTCGGAGTTGTACTAGTAATAATTTTTTAAAGTGAATAGGCTATAAATTTGAAAGATTTGTTGCTTCTCTCTCGGTTGTTTATCAGAACACAAATTTACTATACAGTACAACTGACATTGCCACAAAGACGTCTGCTGAACTATTGTAACGACAATGCAATGTTATCATAGTCATTACTATATAGAGCAAACAAAATTGATTAAGCAAGGCTACTTTGCAGTGGTTCATATTTAAACAAATTTTTCTTTGCGGTAACAAATTATGTGTTTCAGGAAAGAAAGAGCGAGTGAGAGAGTGGGTGAAGAGATTTTGGCGGCTCTTAACATCGTGGTATTGAAAGCCGATGAGGGTGAAGCGAGATGAGTATGGAGCAGCGCCGGAATGTGGGGGCGGGAAAAATGGGAGATCCCCGAGAAAATCCGCCGACCAGCGGCATCGTCCAGCACAATTCCCAAATGCGAAAATCGTGGCGCGACCCCGCAAGTAATCGAATCCGGTTCTCCAAGGAGGGAGGTGAGTACTCTGACTACTACACTACCGCGGCCCCAAGCACTCTTGATGTTTTCTCTCGGCTGCACCAGGATACTCTAGGAAAGATTTATTCATTTGATTCTACTTCCTGCTTGAACATATAGCATGACGAATAAATATTCAGCATGTTCTGGACTCCTCTTTTTTTTTGCAACCCTAGGGAAAATTTTTTAACACGTTGGAAATTGATTAAGAATGTGATGATAATTTTTTTTTAACTTTTAAGCTGCGTGGAACAAAATATACATCTACCTTTGAATGATTTCTCTAGGGTCGCTTGTCCTCCCATGATAAAAATTCATTTTACCATGAATTTTTGCCATACTCATTTTTTGTTTCTGGAGATGTTTATGTGTTGTGCAATATTCATAGTAATATATTTATTATCCTTTGAAACGTTTTTTTCCTTCTTTTAGCTTACCTAGTCATTTGTTTTTTGTTTAAAAGTAATTTTTATTTGATAATTATTATTTTGTTTATCAAAAGAAAAATATTTTTATAACTAGAAACGCTTAAGAAATGTAAATTTTGAGGTAAGGTCAGTTAATAACAGCAGTTCATACCTAAACTGAACTAAACAAGAATATTCTATTTTTGTGCGGGTGAGACTAGAACACGCAACACTCTTACTTTTTTTTATAATCAACTTCTGTTTGTTGCCCTATTGCAATGTGGAAGAGGACTCTATGTTTTTGCTGGTCCTTTTTTTTTGTTGTGAAGGTGGTAGGTCCACAGCAGTTATTTCCATTGTAAGTATTCAAAACGCTATTTTTAATTGCTCCTAATGTAAAGTAAATTACAAGGTTGATTATCCATATAATAGTTTTCAAACTATTTTTCAACAAAATTCTTAACAGTTTGTTTTATTTTCGGTTTTTTTATAGTTCTTTATGGATATTTTTGAAAATTTCCTCTCAAGCTTTTATTTGTAAGACTAGTTTTTTTTTACTCCTTACAAAATATATGTTCATCAACTTCATTGGTCGAAAAAAATGCCCTTCGCTTGGAAAATTACAACTTGGGAAGACGAGAAGGGTAATGAAATCCAACGCTCGAGGAACGCCTGACGAGATGCAACACTGCGGATGCAGGGCATATATTTACGAGGCAGCGGCGTCCTAGCAGGGCTAGAATGCGACATAAAAATCAAGACGAGGGGCCGTAAAGAAGTTGTTGGGACATCTTGGAGCGTATCTAGCACGGCGTGTGGGTCCAGGCGGGGTTTATGACACGGGCCGAGCGCTGTCAAGCTGTCGTACCCGGCACATCCGGGCACGACTCAATCCTCGCGAACTGCTCTCGCGTCTTCACTACGTGCCTATACTGGCGAACTTAAGTGCGCCACCTACCTGGAGGGAAGCGCGGGAGCGATAAGGGTGACACTGACACGAGCGCCTGATGCCCCTTCTCCTCTACGCGCAAGGCGCTGAATTGGCGTGCAAAGTTTCCGCCGTGCTGCGCGTACCTATGGGACTTTAAGCTGCGAGCCTGTAGTTTTATCTGTGGAAAGTTTATAGCAAAGTTAAATGCAGGTCCCTATAATAGTTTCCCATGTTTCCGACCAGTATATTGCGAGATACAGCATTGTGAAGAAGACGTTTTCAGCCATGTTGGAAGGCTCGGGAATAGCATTTATAACGTGTATGATATCTTGAGAATATTATACCTACGTCGCCTGAAGTGTGTTTTCTTTTCGTATGTCGGTATAATGGGAACACATTTAATGGTTTGAAAAAAAAACCGTATTTCAAACACACTACAGCGCAGTTCAAGCGCCAGGTGCGCGGCGCGCTTAAGGACGCTGTCTATCAAGCGTGTTTACACGGAGATTAAAACGGAGAATACTTGTTAAAGTGTTACACTGTTTAAAAAATAATTTTTAAAGCTACTTTTTCAGAAAATACTGCAACGTTAGGATTTATTTTTAATTTTACTCATTCATCTTTTATTTTTAAATCTATATTTTTATCTTAAATTTTAGAAAAAAAATATTAAACGTAAACATTTTTGCATTATTTTTTACCATGCCAGTATTCCTTAAGAAATGTCACATAGTAAACTTTTTGTTTGAAACTTTTATCTTTAAAATTGATGAGTTGAGAAGGAATTTTGTTTATCATTGATATTTCATTTAAAATTCCGCGGCTGCAGAATCGGTAGGCGGCGTCCATAATAATTACCGAAACAACAATTATGACCGTAGAAAGAACATCTCACTCAAAATTGACCAAGTTACTAGAAACAAATATGGCACCGTTTAAAAGCTCCGGGGCTCAGGCGCAAGATGACGCCAGTTGTTTGCATCTCAGAACGTTCCTTTGAGATATTCAGGTAATAAATCAAGGGAAATACTAAAAGGAAATGAAAATGAAGAAGCAAGATTAAAGGCTGTTGACTTTTGAAAGCCCTGCTTAAGAGCTACTTCTATGCACGTCGTGTGTTCCTCCCCCTTTTTGTAAAATTAGCATTGCCATTGACCTCATCGCTTTATTCATGCGCCGGTCAAGTGAAACTGTAAAAATATTAGAAAAGAAAATATTTCACAAGCACATTTAGACACTCGGATGCATTAGAAAAAGAGTAAGTGAAAGAAATAATTGTTATTATGTTATCATACATTTCTACCTAGCGCTTTTTATTTGACGTTAAATATGGAACTACTTTCCCTCCATCGTTACCAACTTTACTGGGTGCATGTCACTTAGTGCACCCGTTAAAATATATGCAGGTAGGAGCAGTGATATTTCTATACGTATGATTTCAAAAGTGCTCATTTTATCGTGAACAGCCTTAAAAAAAAGTAAACTTTATTCAACATGAAATTTGTAGTTCAATATCTTGTACACCTCACACTTTCCCTCGCAAGAAAAAGTGATCATGTCATTTTCGCTTTGTTTAGATGTGATATTGCAACGGGTATTGTGGATTGTCCCACACGCATACTTCTATTGTGATGAAACTGTCACGATGGGAATGTCTAAATTACTCGAACACAACGACATTGTAATAATACTCGTTTCAAGTCTTAAAAGGCGAAATTGTTCCACATCGGAACAAAATTTGCCTTCAAGTCGCAGGACTTATTCAAACGGACTCCTGCTAATACTAACTGGTGGGGTCACAAATTAAATGCGGGCAATCGTAATCCAGTCATTGCGTCTTTCCATAACCCCGCGCTATCAGTAATGCATTTTATCCTGTTGAATTGGGAATAACCAAAATAGAAAAAAATTGACTCCGAAGATTATTTTATGACTGTGAAGTCGGGAACTTTAGTGTATTTTCGTTTGATAAAGTTTAGTCTGATTTCAGTCGCCGATATTGCTGAAGCAGACTTTTCTGTACCGGCCATTGTTCTCGAACCACAAAGTGTATTACACGATATGGAAAGAATATTTCAGAACCTTATTCCTTCAGACATTCTTGCATATGAATATTCCATGTTAATTGAAACTATTTAAGATACTAAATGTTATCTGAATATAATGCATATCCCAGCTACGTTTTCAAAAAAGAGGGAAAAAAATTTGATCTTGTTTTAGGGTTGTCAAAAAAATGTAATAAGTTATACAATTTTAAAGCTGAGCAATGCTGTTTTTATTATTTTTAAAAAAGACCAAATAAGCTAATATAAAACACTAAGTTTTTCTTAAAATGCCTTAAAAGATGATGCTGTGGCTTGAGTTTCTTTGTTTAAAGTGACCACGTTCCTGTGAGAACTTGGCAACGACTTAAATATATTTTACTCTCTTTAAAGAAAAGAGTGTAGCTAAATATTATAATTGATTAGAAGAAGTTTAAAAAGTGTTTATGTTAATAACTTCACCTGAATTTGTTTAGAACAGTGATAAAAATCCACTTGGGATAAACCACTCTCAGTGCAGACCTTTGGTATCGAATTAGCGAGGATATTTTATTCTTATTTGCCAGCCACGCTGTTAAATATTTTCATATATTCACGGAAATTTTTACGGAAACGTGCAGTTAAAATACGGAAAAGCGATACGTAATGACGAAAAATGGAGCTGATCTCCGTAAATACAATATACGGGACGTATCCATACTTCGTATAGTTTTGGTTTTTGGGAACGAACAATACCGAATAAACACGAAGCTTTGTTCGCAAGTGTTACCAGAAAATTACAGTTTCTGTGGGAGTAAGCACAAAGCCACACCATTTATATTCTTTAAAACATGGAAAAGTAACATGAGACGCTTGTAGCAGTCTGCAGCACTTAAATAGCACAAACATCACAAGAAAATGAAAAAGTTATATACTGCACCTTTTTTGAAATAACGTATTTGCGCCAAACTCTTCACGAGAAGGCTGTCGGTAAGTGATAAAAGTTATGTATTCTGGAACTTTCTATTAGTGTTCGAATCTCGCTCCAGAACAAGACTTAGACTTTCAAAGATTTTTATGCACATTGAAATACTCACAAAACGAAAACTAAAAATGATGTTCGTTACCTCTTCTTTTGTTAAACTGAAAGATCCGAAAAACTAACTAGCATACTTACGAAGAGGATCCATACGGTGGTTTCTGAAAATTTGTCACCAGCATCCGTTATGGGCTGTCATTCCTTGCAAAGCGAATTTGTACATACAGCTGAGTATAATAAAGCTCTCCTCTGCAGTCGTAGCTTGCTATACGAAAACAGAGCCATCTTTAGCAACATCGCAATCAAAAGAACCAATATTTCGGAAAACAGGTCTTGAAATATATCTCTTCTTATGACAACGTGCTCGCCTCATGGTGCTGNGTTTACACGGAGATTAAAACGGAGAATACTTGTTAAAGTGTTACACTGTTTAAAAAATAATTTTTAAAGCTACTTTCTCAGAAAATACTGCAACGTTAGGATTTATTTTTAATTTTACTCATTCATCTTTTATTTTTAAATCTATATTTTTATGTTAAATTTTAGAAAAAAAAATATTAAACGTAAACATGTTTGCATTATTTTTTACCATGCCAGTATTCCTTAAGAAATGTCACATAGTAAACTTTTTGTTTGAAACTTTCATCTTTAAAATTTATGAGTTGAGAAGGAATTTTGTTTATCATTGATATTTCATTTATAATTCCGCGGCTGCAGAATCGGTAGGCGGCGTCCATAATAATTACCGAAACCACAATTATGACCGTAGAAAGAACATCTCACTCATAATTGACCAAGTGACTAGAAACAAATATGGCACCGTTTAAAATCTCCGGGGCTCAGGCGCAAGATGACGCCAGTTGTTTGCATCTCAGCACGTTCCTTTAAGATGTTCAGGTAATAAATCAAGGGAAATACTAAAAGGAAATGAAAATGAAGAAGCAAGATTAAAGGCTGTTGACTTTTGAAAGCCCTGCTTAAGAGCTACTTCTATGCACGTCGTGTGTTCCTCCCCCCTTTTGTAAAATTAGCATTGCCATTGACCTCATCGCTTTATTCATGCGCCGGTCAAGTGAAACTGTAAAAATATTAGAAAAGAAAATATTTTACAAACCTGCTCGTTTTCACACTTGGATGCATTAGAAAAAGAGAAAGTGAAAGAAATAATTCTATTTACGTTATCATAAATTTCTACCTAGCGCTTTTTATTTGACGTTAAAATATGGAACTACTTTCCTTCCATCGTTACCAACTTTACTGGGTGCATGTCACTTAGTGCACCCGTTAAAATATATGCAGGTAGGAGCAGTGATATTTCTATACGTATGATTTCAAAAGTGCTCATTTGATCGCGAACAGCCTTAAAAAAAAGTAAACTTTATTCAACATGAAATTTGTAATTCAATATCTTGTACACATCACAAATTCCCTCGCAAGAACAAGTGCTCATGTCATTTTCACCTTGTTTGGATGTGATATTGCAACGGGTATTGTGGATTGTCCCACACGCATACTTCTATTGTGATGAAACTGTCACGATGGGAATGTCTAAATTACTCGAACACAACGACATTGTAATAATACTCGTTTCAAGTCTTAAAAGGCGAAATTGTTCCACATCGGAACAAAATTTGCTTTCAAGTCGCAGGACTTATTCAAACGGACTCCTGCTAATACTAACTGGTGGGGTCACAAATTAAATGCGGTCATTCGTAATCCAGTCATTGCGTCTTTCCATAACCCCGCGCTATCAGTAATGCATTTCATCCTGTTAAATTGGGAATAACCAAAATAGAAAAAAATTTACTCCGAAGATTATTTTATGACTGTGAAGTCGGGAACTTTAGTGTATTTTCGTTTGATAAAGTTTAGTCTGATTTCAGTCGCCGATATTGCTAAAGCAGACTTTTCTGTACCGGCCATTGTTCTCGAACCACAACGTGTATTTCACGAGATGGAAAGAATATTTCAGAACCTTATTCCTTCAGACATTCTTGCATATGAATATTCCATGTTAATTGAAACTATTTAAGATACTAAATGTTATCTGAATATAATGCTAATCCCAGATACGTTTTCAAAAAAAGAGGTAAAAAATTTGATTTTGTTTAAGGGTTGTCAAAAAAATTTAATAAGTTATTCAATTTTAGAGCTGAGCAATGCTGTTTTTATTATTTTTATAAAAGACCAAAATAAGCTTATATAAAGTACTAAGTTTTCTTAAAATGCCTTAAAAGATGAGGCTGTGGCTTCAGTTTCTTTGTTTAAAGTGACCATTTGCCTGTGAGAACTTGGCTACGACTTAAATATATTTTACTCTCTTTAAAGCAAAGAGTGTAGCTAAATATAGTAATTGATTGGGAGAAGTTTAAAAAGTGTTTATGTTAATAACTTCACCTGAATTTGTTTAGAACAGTGATAAAAATCCACTTGGGATAAACCACTATCAGTACAGATAGACCTTTGGTATCGAATTAGCGAGGATATTTTATTCTTATTTGCCAGCCACGCTGTTAAATATTTTCATATATTCCCGGAAATTTTTACGGAAACGTGCAGTTAATATACGGAAAAGCGATACGTAATGACGAAAAATGGAGCTGATCTCCATAAATACAACATACGGGATGTATCCATGATTCGCATAGTTTTGGTTTTTGGGAACGAACAATACCGAATATACACGAAGCTTTGTTCGCAAGTGTTACCAGAAAATTACAGTTTCTGTGGGAGTTAGCATAAAGCCACACCACTTATATTCTTTAAAACATGGAAAAGTAACATGAGACGCCTGTAGCAGTCTGCAGCACTTAAATAGCACAAACATCACAAGAAAATGAAAAAGTTATATACTGCACCTTTTTTGAAATAACGTATTTGCGCCAAACTCTTCACGAGGAGGCTGTCGGTAAGTGATACAAGTTATATATTCTGGAACTTTATATTAGTGTTCGAATGTCGCTCCAGAACAAGACTTACACTCTCAAAGATTTTTATGCACATTGAAATACTCACAAAACGAAAACTAAAAATGTTGTTCGTTACCTCTTCTTTTGTTAAACTGAAAGATCCGAAAAACTAACTAGCATACTTACGAAGAGGATCCAAACGGTGGTTTCTGAAAATTGGTCACCAGCATCCGTTATGGGCTGTCATTCCTTGCAAAGCGAATCTGTACATAAAGCTGAGTAGAATAAAGCTCGCCTCTGCAGTCGTAGCTTGCTATACGAAAACAAAGCCATCTTTAGCAACATCGCAATCGAAAGAACCAATATTTCGGAAAACAGGTCTTGAAATATATCTCTTCTTATGACAACGTGCTCGCCTCATGGTGCTGNAAAAGAACCAATATTTCGGAAAACAGGTCTTGAAATATATCTCTTCTTATGACAACGTGCTCGCCTCATGGTGCTGTGAAAACTAATAAAATTTCACAAGTATCTATAAACGCACTGCTCCAGAACAACTCTTATACACTACTAACAAAGTTCCGCGGCAGCGCTCAGTAAGTATAGGCGCTTGCCGCGACGGGACTTCAGCGATTACCCATAATCAATAATATTCCCGTTTCTTGTTCGTACGCATCCTTTCATTGTGTCAACCGTGACCATACCGTCGAGCTGAAACACCGAGTGTTCTGGTCTACACCCAAAATCTCTGAAGCCTAAACTAAAACCCTTACATTAACATTTTTCTTTACACGCGACTTTGACTTAAAATGTATTAAATGCCGGTTGACAAATTTATATTTCGCTCAATCGGAAATCCACCAGTGCATCCACCAACGTACAACCGGACGTTCGGAAACAACTGTTTCAGTTTATTTCGGTTCCACAGATTCATCCTGAAAATTCGGTGCATCTGGCAGGTACGCACGCACCGAAACATAAACCGATGAATTTTCGAACACTGACTATGCACAAAATTTAAAAACTACATCTTCCCGTTACTTTCAGCTAAATCGTAATTTTAATTTGTTCATAATTTATTTTACCCACGTCTTTACCTTTGTTTTGTTGTTTTTAAGTAACAACAGTTTACATGATGTTCGGAAATTCTTCAAACGGCGTA
>NQII01003848.1:0-48253 GCA_002778355.1 Clitarchus hookeri | reverse complement strand
GAACCGGGTTCAATCCTCTGCCGGGTCACCCCAGATATTCGCAAGTGCGAATCGTGCCTGACGATGGCGCTTGTTCTCCCGGTTCCCCCCTCCCCCGCCGCATGGAACTGCTACATTCTCACGTCGTTTCGCCCTCGTCTCTCTCAAGACCTCGTCGTCAAGAGCCGCCCAAATGTCTTCACTCACTCACTACAAGAGCGCCATCGCCGCTACGCGCAGGGCTCTCAACTGGCCTGAGTGTTCTCGTATGGGACTTTCAGCGATGACACTATCACTTTATTAAAGAAATGTCTGTAGCAAAGTTGAATGTAGGCTTCTATCGCAGTGATGGTATACTTGGAAGCATGATCATGGTTATAGTTTTAAAGGTCATCCAGGCAGTAATACGCATTTGTTTCCCATAATCAATCATCTTCGAATGGCTGTGGGCTATGTGTGTTTCAAGGACAGATATCTTGAGCGCAATGATAATTTAATTTGGCCGGTCGCTTTTCCTTTCGACAAAGGTGCATGAGCTGCCTCTGCACCCTGTCATTATCGAGTTTAATTCTTAGATACAGTACTACACTTTTACGTTTGTATGGCCTTGAAGCAACTGTTTTAATTTGTGGAGGAAGAATATTAAACAACGTACAAAACATCTTCTACCAGCGCTCAATTCTAAATTATATACCATCGTCCACACATTCACATTTTTTGCACAGTTCCTCATCTGCCTTAGGCTAATAAAACTTATGGTTGTGCGCGGTTGTGTGTTGGTTCTTTTATCTCTTATTTATTATTTGTTATCATTCACAGATTTCCACCCCCCCTCCCCCCGTTTGTCAATTCCATTCCCCCTTTTGTTCCAATATATACAATTTTGTTCCTCTATCACGTGAATCTGCTCTTTAATACATTCACATTTTGGAGGATTTTGTTTATTTTCCCCAGCTGTAGATTTACTTGCTGTCTCTTTGTTTGTTTCAGTTAATTTTTTGATGTTCCCTGATGTTCATTTTTTGCATAAGAGTGTATTTTTACGCTAGCATGTTGAAATTACCTGCTGTTCATGATTTCATTTCTGTCTTCCTGTTTTGTAACTTATTTATTTTCAATAAAACACTTTTTCATTCAATAAATCAATCAAAACTGCTGTTATACTCTGCTCAGTGAGAATTTAAACACTCACACTCTAAAATTATTTCATATCTTTATGATTAGTCTACCAAACGTAGTGATTAAAAAAGTATTTAGACAATATACCTACAAGGATAATGTATTTAAAAAAAACTTACGTATTCTTTTATGACTTTCAAAATTACGTGGTTTTGGGGTTATTTTCTTTAATACATAATTATTTGCACATTCGCAACGCGAGATGAAGCTACTGATTTTCGATTTTATTATTTCCTTCTCTTCACATTTTTTCAAACATTTTGGATGGTTTTTATTTCTGATTACGTCCTCAACTTGACATATTAGTAAGCAGGAAAATACTAACAATTAATAAATAAGCACGTTTTCTGACATTTAATTTTAACGCAAGGAATTTGGAAAATGTAGGTAAAACCGTAGTTTCACTTGATTTTTTCTCGTAGTCATGTCTCTTATAGCGTCACAGAACGCACGTTTGGTATAGACGGCCATTTTTCTTTAAGTAACGCTACTTACGGGGCAAATTCATTTGCAAGCATTTAAAGAAGTCGTTTTAAAGTTACAGTGAAAAAAAATATAATTAACACGTAAACTTGTAAACTTATACGGAATTGATAATTAAAGTAGGATTTAAATCAGGTGACTTCTTACATAAACATAATAATAAAACATGGTCTTTNATACGGAATTGATAATTAAAGTAGGATTTAAATCAGGTGACTTCTTACATAAACATAATAATAAAACATGGTCTTTCAAGTTCGTGATACAGCAATTAATAAAATACATTATTTTGTGTGATGGATTTGATGTGAGGTCTCTAAATGAGCCAATGAAGAGGTTTCTTAATGGTGAGCGGAAACAAGTAAATCCGAATAAGCCCCAAATAGTATGTCTTTAATTTAAAAGAATTTTAAATATCCGTAAACTAATGAGAATTTCTACGCAAATATACATTTCATACAGAAAATTCTGTTTGTAATGTCAACACGCGGTACTGTTCTATGTGTATATAAATGGGCGGAACATCTTTGCGTTGCCTGTTGCTTTGGGTATCATGCTCTTCAAGTGCCAAGCATTCTTTGCATCCCTCACTGAACATGATGATTTCCGCGGTAGTTAGAATGTTCAGGTCACTTACAGGTACACTGTCAATAGAGAATCTTATCACAAATTGCATGCAAGAAACAGAACTAAAGAACTGTAACAACGTAGAAACAATATATCCATACGTCATATATGCGTAATTCTTAAATTTTAACAACATTACATTTCTTTATCCTGTTCGTGAGTATACTTCGTCTTGGGCTCACAAAATTTAAGCTCATGGTGAAAACTTGATGAGGAAGAAACAAAATTGTTCATTTGCTTGTTTACAAGCGTGAAACCCACATAAATAAAACACATTGAACATTATAAACTTTTTCTCAAATATACGTAGATATCAGTACATTTTCAGAAAGTTCAATAACATCGGGGGAAGTTCGNCATTATAAACTTTTTCTCAAATATACGTAGATATCAGTACATTTTCAGAAAGTTCAATAACATCGGGGGAAGTTCGCTAGGGAGAAGTTTGTGTAACTTTTGTAATTCAATTTTCATATGAATTAGAATTTGTAAATATAAATTAGATTTGTATGAGACTGCTTAAATATTTGCATTCGAATTCCTTTACCGCATTAGGCGTTGTTGATAGTACTGCACAGTTTCACTGCGATACACTATTTCAAAGAAAAAAAAGTGCATTTCGTCTGAATAGCATATACGAAATAAGAGTGACGTAATGAAAAATTCATGCAAAGGCAAAGTGATATTAAGGAACGTGCAGATACGCAAAACATTTTCGCTCGCCTTAAAAGTTTTTGGATAAGCAAGAGAATGAATCAACAGCAGACTAATTAACCAAAATGCCACAGAGCATTAAAAAAACCGACGTTAAGGGAGAATTGCGACGGCGATATAAATGAGCATAAACAAATTTCGCGAAGGTTGGTTTCCTCAGAATTTGAAGCCGTCAATATGGAATTTTAATTCAGCAAATCTGTTCCGAAAAGTTACAGCATCGTCGTTATATTTTTTTAACGCTGTTGTACAGAAGAGTACATATCGCAAACAGAGGGTTACTTAATGCAATTTTCGCTGACTCTGACACTTATCAACGAACACTTTCGTGTTCCAATAGACACATTTATAAATTGGTGGCAAAATATCGACTTTCATCTCTGCCATGAAGAAGATTAACATTGAAATATTCCTAAGTTTTTAAAAATTACAATAGACAACTGCCTACAATAAGAACCATATGACAGCGTGGGACGCCCTTTAACAAACCCGCAATCGACGAACGGGACGTTAAGTATTATATTACGGTATGTTTGTTTAGAAGTGTTATTTTCGTAATGCATCTCATGCATGCGACCTGGGTTATTAAAAAAAACTAATCTAATTTGAGCCTGTTAAAACCTCCTGTTATTAGAAACCGAGATATGCTCAACAAAGCCGAATATTATAACTGAAAGTCACTTATCTGATATTAGAGCAAGTAAACTTGTGTTACGGTGAAAAATCGTGACGACTTGCTTCACGGATGTCGGCCGAAAAACGAACCCGCAAAGGAGCTCATTTGCAGTCGCTGATGACATTTCCTGGACCGTTGCAATAGAAACCGCACTCTCTACGACCGGAACAATCTCAGATTAGTTGCCTGTCAAAGTGCGGCCCATTTTTCGTCATCGTTTGCAACCGTGTCGGGTTGATCGATTTTTTTTTTCCTGTCAGGTTCTTTCGGTCCAGGAAATTCCTTTCGATAGCGAAGCAGCTGTAAAAGAAAATCGTGACCCGTCGTTTGCGAACTACGATTTTCTTTTTAAATGTTTTTTGTTTTACTTGTAGATGCCTTGCACAACTCCCCACATATTAACGGTGGATAGTTTTATCTGTGAACATTTTGTGATAAATATTATGAAAGGTAGCCTAAATTACCTGTAACTCCTTGTATCATCTATTCGCGGTTTCTTCGCACCGTTTCGAATCAAACATTAGAAAAATCACCCCATCTATGACGTGCTTCCTTGTTTTCTAAACATGCAACGAATCGCAAGCGTTTTATACTAGTGGTAACGTAAAAACACCTTATTTTTGTTTTAGATGAACTTTATACTACATTTATAAATTATAATATTTCATTTATAATTAATATGATTGAAAACAGGGACGTAATAGGTGTGTTGGCAATGCCTAGTAAAAAAATAGTTTTCATGCTAAATAATATTACACTGAGTGCGTAATATTGCGATGCGTAGTCCCTTTGGTGTAATTGTCTAGACGAAGTTACGTTTAGATTGTATTAGGCGGAGGAATATCCAAGAAGTAGAACTTAAGCAAGGCTTCAGAAAAGTTGGAAGTAACCGTGAGTTGTGTATACATAGTATATTATCACGGGGCCACATGAATAGTTGTTCGTAGTCCAGTCAGAATGCCACTTAACTTAAAAACTAATTTGTTATTTCAGCAATTACGTATGCGAAACATGTGCTCAGGAGGGCCGCGGTGTGTAGTGGTTAGGCTACTTGCCTCCCATCTGGGCGAACCGGGCTCGATTCCCGGTGGGGTCGCTCCCGGATTTTCGCGTGTAGGAATTGTGCCGGACGATACAACTGGTCGGGGGGTTTTCTCGGACTTCTACCTTTTCCCCCCACCCTTTCAGGCGTAGCTCCATACTCACCTCGCTTCGCCCTCACTGTTTCTAAAGACCTCGCTGTTAAGAGCCGCCCAAATCTCTCCGCTCTCCATGCACTCGGTACTCAGCTTTCCTTATTTTATTGCAAAGCATACGGACTATAATCCCGCAGAGAATTTGTATTGACAGTAATTTATCGTGTTTTTAATGGTTGGTTGACTGCCAATTGCACAATCCCGATCGAGCAACCCAATGTTTTTAATGGCATTTATATAATAAATTAAACGCTAAGATATTTCTTTAGATTCGTCCTTAATTCTTTAATCAAATAAGTTTAGAAACTTATAGCTGTATGATTTCTAGTCCAAAACAGCTTCTTACGACAGTACAACACATTTTTTTATTAACTTACCAAAATTATCGAACATAAAAAAAAGTTATTGAGTGCATTTTGTTAATATTTACATGCAATAACACTTGGAATAATTAGTTTTAACTGGTATTTTTCAATTAAATATTTTCTTACCAATTGTTAAGAAACAATTGCGAAAATAATAACATAGCGAGATGAGAAATATTCCTAAGCAAATCCTAGTGTCAATTTAAACCAAAGTCATTATTCAAAACTCCAAAGAAAAATTTTAAGGCGTGAAAGTATGAGATGTTTTTACTCACACCTCAAATCAGCTTTACGTGTTTTGGATGGAAAATTTAGTATAAAATGTCTTTGTTTTATAAAACTTCAATTTCGTATTCTGTGCATACTCATGTGTAATTTTTCTTCCTGAGTTCTCTTCTGCAGTTTTCTTTGGAATATTTCGTCTGGATCACAGAATAATATTTACAAAAATAGGCACACAATTACTCAGATACAGCTTGCAGAGTCTGCTCAGCTCTACACACTTATGTCTGCACTTCTACCGCAGCCCAGTGAACTACAAAATTACAGTCATTTTTCGCGGAATAGGCGAGCTACGTATTTTATATAGAAACCGATAATCATATAAAGTTACGCTTTTAAATCCCTCGGTTGTAAAGTTAATGATCTCATGTCATGCAGATGATTGCAAAACAGCATTATAAAAAACACGCGTATTGTTGTGTTAAGTTTGGAACGACAACGAAAAGCTGTTATTTCATGACTCCTTTTTTTATGAGTGACATAAGAGTTGATCACTACGATTTTAATTCTTTGCTATGCTTTTCCTTATTTTGTTTCTTTAACTTTCAAATAAAAACTGACGTTTTACAATTCCGAATCAGATGTTAAATGTTAAAACAACAACACAATTTGCGTTTCTAATAGTTTTTTTTTTGCAGCATTGTATTAAAGCCCCGTGATATCAATTAGCATTTTATTGTCTAAGAGTATCTTAAATGTTGCGAGGCTTAACGGAAGAAAAGAAAAGTAGGGACAAAAAGACTGTTGTCTTGAACATTTATTTTCGTATTTCAAAATTTCGTGAAACTAAGTGTGTTTACACGGAGAAAATTCCATTTCTTCTGTTTTTTTTTATTACCGTTGAGCTGTTCGTGCTACTTCAGGCAGATCATTAAATGCAAAATGGTATATTCTATGACACAAAAAAAGCAGTTCTATTGGTGAAAAAAGAAAGTTAAAGATCCTTATTTCAATTTTTAAATGGCGCTTACCGTTTTGCACTTTTGTAATTCCAGTGCAGTCGTTTAGCACAACTCACAGAGATATGTCCATATTTAGCCGTTCACGTTGTACCTACCAAGTGTGGTGACGCACGTGTTGAAGGCTGTTCACGGAGAACTAAGCATTTTTAAAGCCCTGCTCAAGACCTACTCGTATGTAAATTCTGTCTCCTTCCGCCATACATAAAATTAACATTGTCATAGACCTCGTCACTTTATTCAAGTGCCAGTGAAGCAAAACTGTAAAACTAATTGAAAAATAAATATATTACAAAAGTGTTTATTTTTAAACTTTCATGCATTATTGAAAACAGAAAGAGAAAGGAAATCATTTCAGTATTCACAACATTTTATTTAACACTAAATTCAACACTAAGTCGTGGAACTACTTTCATTCCGTCGTTACCAACTTAACTGGACGCATGCCAGTCAGTGCGCCCCTTAAAATATACGCAGATAGTAGGAGCAGTGACATGTTTTCAAATGTCGATTTAAAAAGTGCTCAATTAACCGTGAACAGCCTATAACAAAATGAATTAGCACTAGGGAGGATCAGAGTTCGATTCCCAATCCAGTCCTCTGGGCTTAAATTTACCGTGGATTTCCGAATTCACTTCAGGCGAACGCTGGGTTTGTAAATTATATCATAGACTAGAAATAAAGTAGAACCATTTTCTTTACCTACTCNCGCTGGGTTTGTAAATTATATCATAGACTAGAAATAAAGTAGAACCATTTTCTTTACCTACTCATGTCCCCAACATAGACTGACGAATCGCCAATAGGACTTTCAAAGTTACAAGGTCAACAGTGATGAACATGTTTTTACGTTTGATTTTTCAACACACTGTTACGTGTCGCTGCTTTGCCTCGCTTCCCTTGACCCGCCCGAGCGAGCGAAGTAATGTGTGGGGGAGAGAGTTGCAATACGCTACGCCGGTGACGTCACAAAGGGCAGCTGTGGCATACCGCCGGGATAAGCCTATTGCGACTCACACGCTCCTGAACGTTAGCAGATTGCATTTCTGCGCTTATAAGAAGAGCATTCTGGTATAATGACCTAGTTTTTCTCGGTGTGTCTGGGGGNTAGCAGATTGCATTTCTGCGCTTATAAGAAGAGCATTCTGGTATAATGACCTAGTTTTTCTCGGTGTGTCTGGGGGTGTGGCGAACCCTCCAGAACCGGGCCAGCAATATTATGTAGGTGCGACGGGCCCCCAAGCCAAGAGTTTATGAGAGTCGGCAGTTCGGACGATTGTGCGGCCTTAAGCGATAGACGACGAGCCAGAAGAGCAACGAGTGGCGACGGAAGTGTGAGTAAAATCTGCGTTTGCGAGCATCGGTGCAATGAAGAGTGCGACTGGCACGCGGGACCATTCAACCTGATGCATGAATGCAAAGCATTTCAAATGATGGCAACATACAGACTGAACATGTGTTAATGGTGAGTATAAATTAATTGACTATTACCAAACAGAAACATTGAGAATGGCTTCACTTATAGTTGAGATATACATTAAATATTGCGGTCATTGGGAAATAAAAAGGGTAATAACGGAAATAGATGGATTAATGATATAAATAACAGCTGTATTAATAAATTAAAATCAAATTTAGTTATTTTATTTCTATTAAGAACACCATCCCTCACGAACTCGGATATGCCCATTTTGTGTCTCGTAACAATACCAACCATTTTATACGAATAAAACTTTTTGACTGACTCGTGTCGATTATTTTTGCATTAGATAAAGTTTACAAAGATCTTAGAGCACTTGTGTAAAAATAAATCTACATTGTAGCTTCAGATACTAACCACATTTTTTTGGTAGTTCAATTTGTAGAAAAGCAGTCCAATGTTGGAGCACAGGTAGTTGTGACTGTGCAGCTCACGTGCATACACTACCACATACACTATGTACGTTCTTCCCCGTTTCCTGAATAACTGGTTAGTGTCTAACGTATCCCTTGTCGACGATACTTTGACTCCTATTTGCATACTATTTACGTTGTCGGTGAGATGGGCACATTGCATTATTTTCAATTTTGCTACACACCTACAGCTCTGCGGCAGATGCAATCGAGTCGACCTCAACATCAGGTTAAGCAAGGTTGTTTCAGAGGCACTTTTTGAATAAATCGTCATGATCAGTCAGCTGTGCAAATGTTTGCGTCATGGAAGACTGCTTATTGCCCTCAGACATCCTGCGCAAATAATGTTTTTGAAAAAAAAGAAATGGTTACGCATTACTGCGAATAGANAAAAAATGGTTACGCATCACTGCGAATAGACAGGCATCTGCACCAATTATGTCAAGAGATGGAGAATTTTTTTGTCAGTTAAGCTGCAGTTATTATTTCTTAAAGATAATTAAAATTGTTTTTATTGGCAACCTATGCATTGCCACACGCTAAGAACATTACTTTAGCGGATGACTACTAAGTTTTAATGGTTACTCATTTACGTACTATGGTGATTTATTAAAGTGATTTTCGTTTTTACTCTTAACTAAGCTATAAATTTCTATTAGAATACATCCAGTTGTAGTTAAGTTACTTTTTTGCTATGCGTTTCAAAATTAACTTCAACTGTTACATACAACATTTATTCTCATTAATTTATTTACGCATCGCTATCGAAAACAATAGAGCTCTGTTAAGTTAAAACTTTTTTCTCCCTGAGATATCTGTAGGTAACTACTGGTTTTATCCCTGTGTAGGAAATTATTCAAACGTTGCACTGCTACTTTTAGTATTTAGGTTTGTTTTGTATTTTAAATAATTATGAATAATAATTATATTGGAAATTTTTTAACGCAAAAATATGAATGTAAAATAGTAATGAGCCATTTTTTAATTTGCGAAATGTACTTGTGTCGATTCTTGTTAGTTCTTGATAGGTAATTTTATATTTTTAATGCAATACAACTATAATTTTGGGAATTAAAAACCGCCTGCCAACACATAGGTTGACTTTATAGTTTAATTTAGTAATTTTTCCTATATTTTGTTCCACTAATTAAAATAATGTACAAAAACATTAAAAAATGTTTCAATTAAATTAATAAATATTCAATTTGGATAATTGTTTGAACAACCTTGTTTGCAAGTATCTTAACCAAAAAAAAAAACAATATTCAGTGCTGATTTTATCTCGTTTTTAGCTTTGAGGCATAACAGAATTCCAAACGGAACCCGCGTTTAACAAAAAAATGTGAATTTACGTTCAATAGTTTTCTTGGTCTAAGACAATGGCAATCGAAAATGCCAGAAGGGCTTCAAGAGTTTTTATGAATCATGGCAATAAAATAGGCGACGTTTTGAAATCATCACCAAAATATTAAATAGGAAAGTTTTAGTGACATATCCGACAATATTTTGAGCAGAATTTCGTTGCACTTATTTTCTAACATTCGTTTCAAAAAGTTATAATAAATGTATCCGGCACACAGATTCATCGGATATATATTTCATCATTTAATTCTAAGCTTTCTACAGGAGAAAGCTAAATACCTCGCTTCAAGCGAACCGTATTGAATTTCAGCATGCAGGACGAAGACAAGTCAATACAACAGGTCGGGGTTTTTATGGTGTTAAAAAAATTGCTTTCTTTTCCTGGTAAACAACGAGCTTTAACAAAAGCATACTTAGCAATGACGAACGATGGGATTTAATGTGGTTACATGTGTATTATCCGTATCCTTAATTTAGAACACATAATATATTAAAACTGAAAGAATGTATTGTCTGATTGTTAATAACGTTTACTTATTAATGTGCCATTATAGCTTTAAACATACTACTTTGATACAATTACAATCAATAGTCTTCGTGAATAGTCATAGTTCTGAAAACTTTTCACCATTCATTGTGTAATATCTAGATTAGGCTATGTTAAATGTGAAAATACTGATTTCATAGCAACTTCAAAATATTATTTTCATAGGTTGCAACAAATTTATTTAATATTATTGATATTAAATGAAGTTCTTCAGATAAGTTGTAAAATTGCATGCCACCATGTTTCCTCTTCACTTCTACATTGAAATAAAATGCGGCCTTCGGAAAACTGAAATTTTAAAGACGGGTTGTCTAAACTTGACGTTGTCTTTCGCCTCTCTCTCACAAAACACATGTAGCGTACACGGCCCGATGTATCACGATCCCCAAATTAAAATTATGAATTCCAATTCCAAGTAAATTAATAATAGGACATTTTCTTGTTTATTATTTCTTAATTCCTCCACTTTCTTTTTCTATCGCGTGAAGAGAAAATTTAAAATATAACGTACATAATTTCCCTTCATAAGTCAATCAAGTCAACAACGCTTGCATTAAGTTAGTTGCGAAGAAACGTATATCACTAAATTTCTTACGTATATTCGGCAACGTTGAAGACGAGTATTAAAAACAATTGAAGAGCCTATTTTGTAATTAAATTATTTTACATTATTGTATATAATTTTAGTTTATTAATTATTATATATAATACATCAAATATATTAATGATAAAGTTATATTGCATAGGCTAAATACGTAATATATAATTTATTAAATAATTTTAAATTAAATACATGTAATATATCTAAACAACACATTAATATTGTATATTAGTTTNATATAATTTATTAAATAATTTTAAATTAAATACATGTAATATATCTAAACAACACATTAATATTGTATATTAGTTTATTGCCTTGTTAGAAAAGCTATAAGTCCTATATTTTCTAGGTACGTATTTGCACACTTATCTGCACTAATTAGCTAACCTGGCGTACTCCAATATGCACTTTACGTACCGTGAGTTGTTCGTGTCCTCGGTAGTCCAGGACAGACAAGGTAACGACATAAACAAATGATCCGCTGTCCAGGCGTATCTCAAAGCATTCAGAACCTAGTTTTTACGTCACCGCAAACGGACGGTCATTTGTTTCGCGAAGTGACGTTAACGAGGCCGAGTGGGTTCTTTTCCACGATCAGGTCTCCCAGGAGGGGGCTCCGGTCCCCCACAGAGTACACTGTTAAAAAAAAAATCCCGTCAATTAGAGTATTATTTCAAATAAATATGTCTTTAACGTACGGAAAAAGAGTTCAGGATAGCGAGAAAGAGAAAACAATAGTCGCAGTTATAAATCATAAACTAATGGCTCCTTCTTCAACTACGAGCTCGCTAAAACCAGTGACAAGACAAGGCACTGAAAATATATTTCCGTCAGAACAATACAAAAAAGTTTTTTATCAAAGTTTTAGAAATAATATTGTAACGCAGCAGACAAGCGTGGGCAAGGCGTTTGTAGTACGAAATATTGTTATTTAAACTTTATTTCACAGGCGGTAATAACTTCATAACACAAATTCGACTATTTTCAAAGCAACACTTGAGTTTAGTTGAGAACGAGGTCTTGAGAGCCGATGAGGTTGAAATGAGGTGAGAATGGAGAAGCGCCGGAATGCAAGGGAGGAAGAAACGGGAGATCCCCGAGAAAACCCGCCGACCAGCGGCATTGTCCGGCACGATTACCAACATGTGNAAGGGAGGAAGAAACGGGAGATCCCCGAGAAAACCCGCCGACCAGCGGCATTGTCCGGCACGATTACCAACATGTGGAAATCCTGGAGTGACCCGCCTTGGTGGGAGGTGGGCAGTCTATCTGCTCAGCCACCGTGGCCCCAGCACTGCTAGAAATGGAAGAAAAAAATGCTAACCTCACAAAATTGATGGAAACTTTTTTTTGACATTTATAGACGACGTGTTACTGCCTACAAGTGAGTTTCCGTGAATGTATGCTCGTGCTTCCGCAAATGTACGGAAATAACGTCATTGTTGGATAAACGTCCATAAACTTAGTAAGACATCAAGATTAATTTTTCCCCGTGGATTTTGAAGAACGCGGTGGTGTAGCCGGGTAGTCGGAACACTTGTCTCTCACAAAGATAACCCGGGGTCGATTCCCAGCGGGAGTCATACGAGATTTTTTTTGTGGGAAACATAGAAGACGTTGCAGTTGGTCAGCGGATTTCCTTCGGACACTCCCGTCTGTCCCTGCCCTTTCACTATGCTCCTGTCTCGTCCATCACCGTCGCTCAAGATCTCGCACTCAAGTTAGTTGGTAGTTTCCTTGCCGTTTTGAGTTTATTCATATCTCTTTACAACTTAAGATTTAATGTAAAAACTCTAACCTCGTAGTGCTTCACAGAATTCCTGATGTTATAAAAGGACTGATTTCAGTCTGTATTTTCTCAAGCGAGAGTGAAAAAAAAAATGAACAGTAAGTTATTATTTAATACGGGCAAAATATTGTGGACTCAAATATGTGTGTTGAGATATGCCCTATCCACTGACATCTTTTGTTTTCAAATACTTGATCTGAAAGGTAACCTACGGTGAAACAGGAACTCTTTAAAACAAACTTTTGAAAAATTGCCTCATGCATGACGTGTTTGGTTATTTCCTAAGTATGCCATGTACCAAAAGCATTTTATTCTTCTGTTAACATAAAAAGTACCTTACTTTTGGCGAAATTTAACTTTTACTTATTTTCTTTCTATAAAAGACAAAATTTCGTTCATAATTAATATTAATATAACCGCAGAGAATATATGTAGGCGTTTTGGTAATGCATAGTAGGAATTAGATCCTATGCAAAATATTACCTATTACACTGTGCGTGCACGAATGCGGTGCGTTGTCTATTTGATATAATTTTCTATGCTGGGTTAAGCTTTGTTTGTATAAGGCTGGGGATAATCTGGAAGTATACCTTTTAGTAGAATTTCAGGAGAAAGGAATTAACTGTGAATTGACTACACTTCGTGCTTAGCTGCATCGAACTTGTGGAACTCCTCGTCCAGCAAGCACGGTTAGTTTCACTGAGGGTGACAATGACAGGATATTACAGATGTTAAAGAGTGGTTGACTGAGATGACCCTCCACTCCATACTTAGAGAAAGATTTGTTCCAACTACCGTATTGTTTGTTTGTAAAGGGACAAAAAAATATATAATTCGTTTCCCCAAAAAAATATTTTGTTGAGTAAACAATACTTGAAAAGCAACAAAATTTAATATCGTTCAACTAACGAATTACACGCTTTAGT
The DNA here is from genome assembly GCA_002778355.1 of Clitarchus hookeri. NCBI lineage: Eukaryota > Metazoa > Arthropoda > Insecta > Phasmatodea > Phasmatidae > Clitarchus > Clitarchus hookeri. Next base: position 34,672 of record NQII01003848.1, on the reverse strand, counting down.
TAACAAAAAACGAAGATATATTGGACTGTCAACAAAATATTTAGTTGAAATAACTGTATATATTTGTTTTGTCTCCAACCTGATTGCCTACGTTTAGAAATACAGCTCGAGAAATGGTTTGCATATTTGTGACAATAAGGATAGTAACTCTGTTTGTTAGTGTTTTTATTGACGCTTACTACTGGTATAAACCTTCTAACAAAACAAGTTCAAGAAGTAACTAAAAAGTAAAGCTGTAAAATTTTAAATATTTATATTTACACACGTTGTCAAGTATTTGAAATGTATATATTCAAAAACATTTATATTTCATCAGCAGTCGCTTTAGCTTAAGTTGCTAGGGCGTAGTGACCTAGAATAGAATCTCGATTGGACTTCAAATTTTTTTTATATCAACCGAAACGGTTTAACGTAAAGTAGAGCTAAACGAATATTTAGTTGCACCAACCAAATATTACAGTTTGGGGGCAACCAAATAGCAAGAACAACAAAATAATTTGGTTTCAACAAAAAAAAAATGTTTCGTTGGATCTATACAAACAATTAATTAAGTTGCGCTAAACAAACTTTGATTCGACAGAAACATTCCCTTGGTACACCCCCAAGTGGATTTCCGCAATTTCACGTAAATTTGTAACAGTGTAGAAGGTGGCGGAGGTGTGCAGTTTGACCATCGTTGGGTCCCGGCTAGGGGAGGGGAGGGAAGGTAAGAGACGTGGATGGTGATGTCGGGTGATTGACGCGACCTCGGGCTTGCCTGTCAGCTGTCTTGCAGCAGGTGGGAGGGAATGGGTTAAAAGCAACGGCGAAGGGAAGAAGAGCGCGGAGACACTGGAAGTTGGACAGCCGCTCCCGCCAAGCAAGGACCGCGGGTAAGGAAGTGTGTGTGGTCGACGTGTCCACGGAGCTCTGTGCTACAGCCACTCCTCGCTGCAAGTGTTTGCCTGCCGCCCCGCGGCTTTCTACACGCACGTCTCATCTCTCTGATATGCGCTTTTCACGATTACCATGCACTTTTGAAATCAACCTTTGGAAAAATGTTACTTCCCCTTAAGTAAGCGCCCTGTAATGCTGGCAAAGACAGAGGGGGAAGTAGTCCCGTGTATTAACGTAGAATTAAAAGTGTTAGGTAAACATCTGCAAACACTGCAATATTTTTCCTTTCTGTTTTATAATGCATACTAGATTATGAACCAGAAAATTAGTAAAATGTTTCATTTCCTAATAATTTCAGAGTTTCACTTGACTCACGCACGATTAAAGTGCTCAGGCCCATGGCAATACTGATTTTACGTATGATGGAAGACTACGCAATGTGCATACAAGTAAGTCTTAATCGAATATTTCAAAAGTGCTCAGTTTACCGTTAACGGCCTTTACCCGCTATACGTAAAATTTACCTAGCCATGGTTCTAATAACTTTATTCACGCGCCTGTTGTGTAAAAAAGTGAAATTTTTACGAACCAAATGTGTTTCTTATGCAAATTCTTACACTAAGGTGTATACAACAAAGAAAAACACATTTAATTTTATTTTAATTTTTGCAGTACGTCAAGACTTAGAACAATTTTACGGAATTCATTGCCAATTACGGTAGCACACACGTAATAAATGGGCAGTGACTTTTTTCATAGGTTGATTTCAAAAGTGCTAACTTTAACGTAAACTTGAATTCAAAAGTGCTAACTTTACTGTGAACACTCTGTACGGCAGTATCCATGGAATAACTTGTGTCACACGACACCTGCTGCCACACAAATAAAGGAGAGTGCATTTATTTTACGATTTTACTTTTGCGACTGTGGTTCGGGAATGTCCTCCACTCATTACTTCTGCAGTATCCGTTTAAGCACATAGCCTTATTGTTTTGTTATAACTGGAAATTTTTCTGTTAAATAAATACGAATGTTTGTCATGGTTTTCACGCAATGCTGTAAGAGGCCGCGGTGGTGTACTGGTCAGATTACTCACTCCTCACCTAGGCAAACTGGGTTCGATTCCCGGCCGGGTCGCATGTGGAAATCGTCCCGGACGATGTCGCTGGTCGGCGAGTTTTCTCGGTTGTTTCCCGTTTCCCCCGCTCACGCATTCCGGCGCTCTCCATACCCACCTCGCATCGCCCTAATCAGCTTTCAAGACCTCGATGTTAAGAGCCGCCGAAATCTCTCCACTTTCCACTTCACATAAAAATGTTATAACAATAGTAAACATTTTTGCTGTTTTTAATTTACTACTTAATTATATTTGCTTAATGGTCGAACCGCATTTTCTTAAAACAGAATAAACAAAATTGTAACTATTGCCAATACCACACTCTACCACCCTCTCTCTGATGGCACATGGGCTTAGCTTGTGTCACACGTCAAGGCTTGAACACTTCAGCTCACGAAAAGTTTATTTTATAGAATCCATTTTGTCTAATACTTAGCTGCATAGAATAAAGGCATTATGCAATCCATTCCTAATTTCTTCAATAAACTGGAAACCTTATAAAAGGACAGGAACGCGGATAGATAGGGCATAATCATGACCAAACAGAATAGGGCCAGTTGCAAAACGCAAGCACGCATGCGTGAAATATCACGAACGTAGTTTTCTAATCGCAACTAAGCATTTCACTCTGTACGACACGAAAGCTATTACTGTAAACCAAGCATCTGCTGGTAATCAATAAATATATTTTCCACGTAAGCACTGCCTGCTGTTGTGCACCAAAGTCACTGTNGTGCACCAAAATCAATGTTTTTTTTACCAGCAACAAACAATTTTGCCTTGGAAAGAATCAACTTGATAGTTTTTGTAAGCATTAAAAATACTGCCTTGCAGTACGTTATTCGTTGTGTTAATTAAATAGGACATTAGATTAAATCATTTTAATTAAATTAATGGCTAGACCTCTACCCAGAACTAGAAATAATACTTCGCAATTAACGCAAGCTTTTTGAAATAACGGTCGACCGCAAATCCTTATCTTTGTTCGGAATAAATGATTCACATTAGAGCACCAATTAAGTTTAATTTGTTATTTATATTTTATTGCGTCATGATACCCAACAAGCAGAATAGTCGGTGGTGGTAGAGTTCTTCAGAATCACATAAATTTGTTTTAATGGAGAGGCTCATAAAACTGGTTTATCGCGAACCGTNTGGTGGTAGAGTTCTTCAGAATCACATAAATTTGTTTTAATGGAGAGGCTCATAAAACTGGTTTATCGCGAACCGTTAGATGAGGAATTAAAAGAACGTTTCGCAAGACTTGAAGGGTGAGGGTGGGGAGGTTATCATAGTTCGTATGGAAGAAATGCCAACAGATTTTTTTAAGAGCAAGAAACCACACGTTGGACGTGTTTTTATTAAAGATAAGACATACCATACAGGTCACGTTAGGTATTAAAAAGTCATAGAAACTGCATAGAAATGTGTGCTGCGTTGTAAAAATATCTATGTTATACCCTTTTTATGTTGTATGGTTTGTCAGTACTAGCGGCGTATTTCTACTTGGCTTAATAAATCTTTCCTATCTCTAATCGTAAAAACTAGTAATTAACTTACGTACATTAAAGTTCACGTGTCATTAAGAACTATGAAAACCCGTGTACAGCTAGCATATATTATTTATTACCTGTGTTATAAGCTTTAATTCAACCATTTTTCCTGTTCAAGATATTTGCTTTAGAAGAAACCTGCACGTTGGAGAAGTTGCCTATTTGAAAAACAGTCCAAGAGAGAAATGGCCGTAATAGAATTTTATCAAGATTTCAAAGTCTTGACTGGCTTTTTTTATATGAAAACGGACATATGTAATATAAAGGTGTTATTTTCATTAGATATTAGCAATATTGCAATACCACGAATTAACAATTTCAATCACTTCTTTGCAGTTCTATCAAGACCTCGATGTTAAGTGCCGCCCAAATATCTTGACTCTTCGCTCAATCCTTTGCAGTTTATGCCTGGGAAACAAGCATATTTCCAGTAGGTTAAAATTTTTAATTATATTTAGAAATTTCACGTATTCTTCCCCGTACAAGAAGTAGGTATACTAACGTAAAAAAATTCTAATTCGTGTCTCACTGAAATTGAATGGACCTATTTATTTTATATAGCCGAAACAGGTAGGGAAACAATGCATACTAATTAAATTCGAAAGTATTAGCCAAGAATAAATTGATACACTCAAGGAAGCCAACGTTTTGAATTAGCGTTCTACAATAATGTAGAGTATTTGGTTTAAATGCATGGAAGCTGCACACATAAAGAATTTATGTATTTTTTACGAAAAATTCTTTGGAAACTAGTTGCCAAAATGTTTTTAGTATAACTGCAAGCATTTTCCTGTAGTCGTGCAAATCCTGTTATTGCACAAGTACAAATTTCACAGGTTTACAACCAAATGTTTTGAAAAAGTACTAGCAATTGTATTTTTACAAGACATTTTCTGTTCGGTTTACAAAAATGTTTTTCTGTGTATATAATTAGGTATGTGATGAATTTTGGTACAGCGAAAATAATGAGAAACTAACCTTTGCAGGCATATGTGTGATAAGTAGCAAAATTCTCACAAAGTATGTGTACTCCGCAAAAGAAATTTCACAGAAACCCCTTGATATTAGTCATATTGTAGACAGCTACGTTGTTCATCAGCTTTCAAATCACCCAACTCAGTTAAATTCCCTGCCTGTAACTTTATATATTCCGACAGACATAGTGACTAGTAAACTCCCAGTTACGTTGGCAGATACCTCGAAGAAATGGGACCAAGTCTAAACGATATACTGGAAGTGTTACTTCTAATTTGGTGGACACTGAAATTACATATCTTATTATCTGTGAGAATTATCTCAAGAGTAACATATCAAATTAATAGTTGTACTTGATCAACGTTTACACGAAATTAATTTTGTGCAAGTAAAATTAATTTTAAATATAGCAGAACCGTAGAAACTCGGCAGCAAAGGAGAGTCTAAACAAGGTCTTCAGGAAATTCGGATAGTTACAAACAACATGAAAAAATGTAATTCAAGAATTTTATATTAACAAAAAATTTGTAACTTTCATTTTAAAACTGGGGAAAAAAAAAAAAAGTTTACATAAATAAAAAAATTTTCTGCTCAAAAAATNTTTGTAACTTTCATTTTAAAACTGGGGAAAAAAAAAAAAAGTTTACATAAATAAAAAAATTTTCTGCTCAAAAAATTTTAATTGGAAACGCACGTAAATACTAATCAGTTTATGTTAGTAGACATGACAAAGACACAGATTGGCATTTCAAAATATAAATAGATTTNAAAAAATTTGTAACTTTCATTTTAAAACTGGGGAAAAAAAAAAAAAGTTTACATAAATAAAAAAATTTTCTGCTCAAAAAATGTTAATTGGAAACGCACGTTAATACTAATCAGTTTATGTTAGTAGACATGACAAAGACACAGATTGGCATTTCAAAATATAAATAGATTTGAGAAAAATTAACACTGGTATTTCCGCTGTAAGTAAATCCCAATTATTTGTCTAACGTAACACATAAAACGCCAGTTAAGTATTTGTAGGGGTTCAAATTCCTAATCCACTTAATATTCAGTGCACAGTTTCAAAGTCACAAATAAATGTGGTGGGGAAAAGGGCAAGTTCTTAAACTTAAAAATTCGTTGTAAAACATTTCTTAAGGCAGTATGCAGTAATTGAAGAAGGGGCTATATGCCCTTAAATCATATAAATGTACTCACAGGCAATGTCATACGCACAAACATTCACACGCCTAAATATGTGTACACCCATAAATACACTCACCACAAATTAATAAGGAAATAGATAATAGAAAAAAATTTCTTAAATAAACATTCGTATTTATGCTGTTAACGACGAATATTCCTTCGAGATTCGGTTGGTTGTGAGAGAATTTTTCTTTCTGTTTGAGAAGGAACTGAACTTAAATGCATTTATATCATGCATTAATTATAAGTAAGGAACTGGAAGAAAACCACTTATTCTCTTCAGCCGTATTCTCTTGGTGGCATACAGAAAAATGTTTACTCTCTTTACTCTTTGGAGTGCAAAACTATAATTGACTTTAGGTAGCAGAATACTCCCGCCTCTTATTTAAACTCTTCGGCTGCAGGTTTGGTAAGCAGAGTCCTTAAGAACTCTTGTGTGGACGACCTGGAACGGCGACAGAATCACGTGCTCTCGAGTGTGATCAGAACGCCGTGAGTGTACAGTCACCGTGCTCCAGAGAGTAAGGGCCTGTACACAATATTTCGTCCGCGGTCCAGAGGTCCGCTGATCTACTTCGTCCACGGATTCATGTCCCAACGTGTGTGTCTACAATTACGACGTCTGAAACTAAGCTTTCCGACACTAGCACTCAAATCGGCGCGCCAATAGATTGCATGCGATTACTCGTAAATAATTATATTTGTGGCTTGTTTTATTTTGTTTTCTGGTATTATTTGTGCAACTGAGTGCTTTTCGATTTTACTTAATTTAACTTTATTGGGAATATGTTTTTCTGGTCGAGTCTTTTATTTATTTAAGTTTCGTTTTCGCGGTTGCGAGATTGAAGAACATTCCTTGGTACACGTAGCATTTCTAGCCTGCTTTCAGAAAGAAAAAAAGAAAGACTTATGAGATCACGTTCCTGTCTGTGCGTCTGTGTGTGTGTCTCTATGTGTGTATGTGTGTGTCTGTGTGTGTGTTTCTCTCCCTTTTCAATTTTTGAACGCTCAAACAGAATTTCTCCAATCTTGGTGCACATCTAATACTTAATAACTACACCAAACTTTTATATTTTCGACCACATCTGGCTCTTACTTTAAAAATCGTGGCCATTTTAAAATTTCGGTGAAATGTCATATCTCGGAAACCATTCAAACGACTTAAACCAAATTTCGACTTAAACCAAATTTCGTATTCTGACAGATCATTGTGAATGTATTTAATTTTAAGATGGATATTGTTGTTGGTCGGCTATTTTATAAAATAGCACAATTTTAAATAATAAATATTTTACAATATATCTTGAAAACTATTCTACCAATTCTCACCCAATTTGGCACGTAAGTAAAACTATGATATGACATATAAACGTAAGTAATTTAACTTGATTAGTTACTTATTTTCAAAATGGCGGGTATACAAATGTTTTAAGTTTATTAATATATCAGCCATACTATTTAAACAATTTTGACCCAATTTTGTATACAGAGAGTACCTAATTCAAGCATCATATATACGAACAATTACCACTTTTGTATGCCATTTTGTAAGATAGTACCATACGAATAAATAAAGTTATTATGTCATATTTAAAAATAATTACCTGATTCTTACCATATTCGGCAAACAAGTAGTGCTGAGGTAGATGAGGTCAAGTCGTATGTTTTAAGCATGTCAGACACATTTTCAAAATGGTTGCCGATTAGCCATTTATAGCTTATTATATCGATCTATAGGAAGTTGATTAGTACAATAGAAATTTGCATGTTCTTGGTCATCTAGAGCTTGTGTATAATGCATGAATACATAAAATGGTTTGTTTGAACGAAATCAGTTCAGCAGTTCTCATTTTGCTGCAACATAACCTTAACACCAGCAACAGTCACACTAGTATTACTGTGTGTTGTCACGTTTATCCATGTATGACAAACAGCTGCGCGATATTCCTCTAAGTCCCCATCCTTGAGATAACGATAATCTTATCTCTTGTTTACTTCCGCTACGCGTGCATCTCTTCTCCTGCATGTTATCTAGGTAATTCTCTTATCAGTTGCATGCCTCCGTGCAAGAGTGGTGTAACTCTCATTCATTGTTCTGTTTTGAGCGTAAGTTAAACCTTGCTAATTATTGGGAGTATAACAAGGAAAATGTATGGTGTGATGATGTGGAACTGGAGACGTTTGATGGACAGTGTCAGCTATTTGACCAAGAATCTGTGGAAATAATAGCTTTTGAGTCGCGTTAAAGTGTGACAAATTTCCCTTTAATGACCGTTCTCAACGCAGTTGTTTATTTCATACTCACTTTCTTGAGGTTCTGTGTCGTATGTGTTCTATTGAGTTGTGGTATATGTTGGGGTTAGTAGTGGTTAGACTACTAGCCTCCCAACTAAACGAACTGGGTTCGATTCCAGAGGGGGTCGCTCCCGGATTTCCGCACGTGGGAATCGTGCCGGACGATGCCACTGGTCGGCGGGTTTTTTCGGGGATCTCCCGTTTCCCCGCCCTTTCATTCCGGCGCTGCTCCTTACTTCACCTCGCTTCACCATTATCGGCTCTCAAAACCTCGATATTAAGAGCCGCACAAATCTCTTCACTCACCCGCCTGGATCCTCCGTGGACAGAATAACGTTCAGTGTTGAGCCAGCTTCGGGGCAGATTTAATTTCACGCTCCTAGGCCATTTAAGTAGCAATAAAATCAATTAAGTGACGGGACGGTGGAGGATAAAGTAATAAAACGTGGCGAGACAGAAGCGTGCAGGGTAAGAGTGCGACGAGAGGGTCGCCCTTAATTGGCAGAGCCCGGCCGGGACGAGTCATGCCGTCCCTGGAAGGGGGCGTGGCCTACCGCAGCAGACGACTTCATTAACGGGCAGGTTCGTTAGGAAGGCCTGGTCCTTTCCGCGTCGCGCCGCTGCTAATGACTAGGCCTTAGCTAAGCGGATCCCTCATCGTCTGCTGCGGGCCCCAGCAATAGGCAAGAGCATTACTCAAGGCGACTATGCACCAGAAGCTCCGCGTTGCAGAGCGTTTGAAATACACGTAATTTTACGTAACTACTTTGCGCGCGTCGTGTGTACCGATCGACGAAAAGAAAATACACCTGAGACGAGGTTAGACTACTTGCAAGACACCGTGCCCGTTACCACACTCAACAATTCAAATCGGCGGAAAAACCACTGCTTCGAAGTGAAACTCAACTACTCGAACCAGTGAAAATGCCTCCGCTTAGAATCGGTGGAGAACCACTGGTTGTTTCGGTGAAACAAATTTCACTGATCGAATAAGTGACGGCAAACTGTGTGCGTGAATTAAATATTGTTTTTTTTATTGTATTTATTCAAATAATGAAGACAAATAAACATATTTCTTAAAGCCGCCGTTTATATTGTGCAATTTAACGTAATTATAAAAAGCAAAAAAATCTTGCGCTAACCAGGATTTGAAACCACATCACTCCGCTTCTAGACCATCACCTTACCAATCAGGCAACTGCAACAAAGTTTATTTTAGGACGGAAAATATACGTATTAAAATTTAAAGCTACATATTTTCGATAATTACATGTTTATCCTTTATTTTCGTTTTTAGTTTATTGGTACCATTAGTATTGTAAAACAAAATTACTTATTGTACTTTACCTTGTTTAATGCAATTTAAATTTTCAAACTCAGAGCTATGATGATCATAAGACNCAAAATTACTTATTGTACTTTACCTTGTTTAATGCAATTTAAATTTTCAAACTCAGAGCTATGATGATCATAAGACTTAAAAACAAAATGAAAAAATGAATGTTCATGTTTCCTCGTAAAATTGTATTATAAAAAAAGAAAATGCATAAAAAATTTATTTATGGGTTTATTTAGCTTATTTGTTGTTATTTGATTACATACGCGTTGTTTAACTGGTTCATAAGTCAAAATACGAATATCTCAAAAACAAAGGTGTAATCAGTGGAAAATGTCTCTATCAATAAGTAAAGGAACGGTGGCATTTTTTCACTAATTATTCAGTTACATTGACTGACGTAACTGTTGAATAAGTCAGGTGCTGTTAACTGATTTAAACAGTGAAATACTCACTCATTCTGATTTATGTGTATTTCCGAGCTCACCAACATAGCTTAAAGCTGCCTTTTCGTACCGCCTCATCGTAAAATGTACTTACCGCAAACACTCAAACTAGGGACATGTACTGAACATTGTTAGAATGCTTTGTACCAATAAAACGATATGGTCACCGCTTAAAGTCCCACAGTTCCATCAGTACAACGGTAACACAGCAGGCTGTTTCAGAACCTTGCATGTAGACGTGCCGGGACGACAGTAAGGTTACTTCTACTCCAGTTGGGATGATCAATATAAAAAAATTGGCAACCCTACATTTTCGCCACTAGGTAAGCGCTAGTGTCACATGTGTTTCAGATTTTCTCTATTTTCTACTTAAAAAACCAGGATTATTGTCATTAACACAAATCAAATATAAAATAAATTCGTAGGTAAAATCTTTCTTTTTTATTATTCACGTAGATTAAAATTTTAATTAAGAGCGACCTCTTTGGAACATTAGCGCTTACCTAGCGGCGGAAATTTTCCCTATGCCAAACTCTCCCATAAGAAAACTCGTTTTGTTCCTAACCTGACTATAATTAACCTTAACGATGGGTAGGCGAGTAGGTGTCATCCTCATCGTGCCTCGGATCGCCAAAACAACTCCAGGTACTCTTAATGCTCACGCGTACATTGAGCTTTTTTTTTTTCTCGTTTGAAGCCGAGAAGGGCGGGGGCGATAAGGGCGACACCGTCATGCATATCTAGTACGCCATCGTCGCTAAGCGTAAGGCTGTAAACCGGCGTGCAGTGTTCACGTGCAGCGTGCACGGTCCGTTCACGGTTACTTCTCTCTTCTGAAGCCTTGCCAAAGATCTACTTCCAGGATATTCCACCGCCTCGTGCAGACGAAGCTTTAACGAGTCTAGAAAATCACACCAAAGGATCAACGCACCGCATTCGTGTGCACTTAGTGCGCATACGTTTCGCATAAGAACNAGTCTAGAAAATCACACCAAAGGATCAACGCACCGCATTCGTGTGCACTTAGTGCGCATACGTTTCGCATAAGAACTATTTCTTTGCTAGGTATTACCAACACACGTATTTTATCACTGTTTTTTTCCATCTTAATTTCAAATAAGATATAATATATAGATAAAATACAAGTATTGATTCAATTGATCAAAAAGGTACTTTTACGTTACCGTAAGTGTAAATAGCTTGTGATACGTGACATAACTAGGAAAGAACCAAACACTTTATACATAAGGTCATTTCTTCAATGTTTGATTCAAAAAGTTTGGAGAAAACCAAAAATAGACTATAAATATGGGACTTTCATTGGTGACCCTATTATTATATTGGTAGTTAAATGTAGGGACTCGGAGTAGTATATATCTGGCGCCTATATTTTGAGTTACAGCGCTTTTAAAAAGGTTTTTTTTTTTTTTTTTGCCAATTTGCAGTACTTCGTAATGGTGTTCCTAATGCAGCTCTCGTCAGAACTGTGTGTCACTTTCGCAGATCAGCATATTGGACGCACATTTCACAGTTCTGTAGACAAACGTGTATTTCGAACACACTGCGACGCACTTCAAGCGCCAGGTAAGCGGGTCCCTGTAAGTCGACTCACATTGAAACTAACATAAGGCCCCGTTATGTTACCTTTGCGTTAACAACGTCTCAAATATTCTGTATACAATCGTACCTGTGTTCACGCTTGAGTTAAGAAAGCCTAGTCTTTGATTATTTGTACATCAGTACAACCAAATGTGGTGTGCCTGGGATCTGAAAATATACTTGTGTATACGTGCGTAAATTNAGTCTAGAAAATCACACCAAAGGATCAACGCACCGCATTCGTGTGCACTTAGTGCGCATACGTTTCGCATAAGAACGATTTATTAGCTAGGCATTACCAACACACGTATTTTATCACTGTTTTTTTCCATCTTAATTTCAAATAAGATATAATATATAGATAAAATACAAGTATTGATTCAATTGATCAAAAAAGTACTTTTACGTTACCGTAAGTGTAAATAGCTTGTGATACGTGACATAACTAGGAAAGAACCAAACACTTTATACNAGTACTTTTACGTTACCGTAAGTGTAAATAGCTTGTGATACGTGACATAACTAGGAAAGAACCAAACACTTTATACATAAGGTCATTTCTTCAATGTTTGATTCAAAAAGTTTGGAGAAAACCAAAAATAGACTATAAATATGGGACTTTCATTGGTGACCCTATTATTATATTGGTAGTTAAATGTAGGGACTCGGAGTAGTATATATCTGGCGCCTATATTTTGAGTTACAGCGCTTTTAAAAAGGTTTTTTTTTTTTTTTTTGCCAATTTGCAGTACTTCGTAATGGTGTTCCTAATGCAGCTCTCGTCAGAACTGTGTGTCACTTTCGCAGATCAGCATATTGGACGCACATTTCACAGTTCTGTAGACAAACGTGTATTTCNTCAGAACTGTGTGTCACTTTCGCAGATCAGCATATTGGACGCACATTTCACAGTTCTGTAGACAAACGTGTATTTCAAACACACTGCGACGCACTTCAAGCGCTAGGTAAGCGGGTCCCTGTAAGTCGACTCACATTGAAACTAACATAAGGCCCCGTTATGTTACCTTTGCGTTAACAACGTCTCAAATATTCTGTATACAATCGTACCTGTGTTCACGCTTGAGTTAAGAAAGCCTAGTCTTGGTTTATTTGTACATCAGTACAACCAAATGTGGTGTGCCTGGGATCTGAAAATATACTTGTGTATACGTGCGTAAATTTGAAATTGAACGTAGGTTACACATGAACAGTTGTTATAATATTTAAAACATTTTCCTCTACGTATTAATATTAACTTCATTTCTCACATAAATTGACACGAACTTGCACCCAATTAAATAAATATATATATATATATATTTTTTTCAAAGTATTTTAGATTTTTTGTTTATTTATCATACAAATAAACAAAAATGACTAATTACTTGAACTTCTGTTGTATTCGTAAAATAATACACGAGAAACAAACCAGTCTAAAATTTGTAGGAATAAAATTGAATACAGAAAACCAAAGAAAAAACCATCCCTTGGACCCGATTGGCTGAAAGCAAGTCTGCTAGCAGAAACACGTCTTAAAGTGCATTTTGTTTAAGTCAAACAGTATTAGTATTCGAAACTTTATATAAGTTTTTTAAATCAAAACTGTCTTATTTGTCAAGTAAATTCTCAAAATTGGAAAATTTTTAGTTATACGATTTGTACTCATTTATTTTGTAAATAATCAGTGTTGTTTGTATACCTCTTGACAAATTGGTGTGTGCGGGATTCGAGACGAAGCAAACCAGACCGTAGGAGTGATCACTGGAGACAGAGCGCCGAGTGAAAGGCAGTTTCGACCCTCAGAAGTAGACTTCTACTTCAACTCTGGTGCCGGCGCTGTCTATGGGACCGCCATGGAAATGTATTATTAAAAATTAACATATATTTATATTAAAATGTAATATGCCTTTGGCATAAATTTTTGTGTCACCTTATAATATGCTTATAGGCATATAAAATATTCATGTATATAAAATTAATTGTGTTAAATAAATGTATACATAATTAAAATTATGTATATTTTTACTACATATTACTATTATATGTATATATAGTCGTCAGTATCTACGGATTTAATATTTTCCCCAAGGCCCTTGCTGGTGAGGACAGAGTATGAGGGTTTTCTCTTGGGTGCTCCCAAGTTTGATCTTTTAAAAATGTGTATATAATACTTCTTTAGATTAATAAAACGGGCAATATCTTCCTGTGGACGACCGCTCCTCCATTCTGAGTGATGAGCTGACTGATTATCAGAACTTTCTGCACAAGTGTTTTGCTCCATGCCGACCGATACATGCGCATCAACTGTCTCGTCGCCTCTACGCGCAAAGCACTGAACTGGCGTGCAGTCTTGCTGTCGATAACGCGCCTCTACGAGACTTTCAGCGGAGACCCTACCATTTTATGACGTAATAATAAATAATAAAGGTTTTGATGCACGTCCCTATTCTTTTTTAATGTTTTGTACCCGAATGTTTATAATTAAAAATGACCGTGAAAACACACGTTTGAGCCATTTTCGCTATCACAAACACATGCTTTAGAGAGAAATGGAGTAACTGAAAAAAATATACAGACGCGTAACGTTTTTTAAATGCTATTCGTAAGCAGACCTCACTCACACACGTTGGACGGTTTTTTTTAGTAAAACGTTTCCTGCTGGAGCTCTGCGCACCGTTAGGCGGCCTACACGGGCGGCCACCTTAAATGCATGAATAACAGCTTTAACCAGCCTTAATTTTGGCAACCAGTAAGTTTTGAAGACAGGTTTTTCAAGCGTAGGCTGTGTTTCTTTGAGGATTGTTAAATATTCTTGCAAAGATTAGTATCTCAGGCTCTAGATCATATGATTGTAACATGTTTTCCAACTGGAAAAGAAAGTTTGAAACCCTTAAAATTACAACAAATTAACTATCAGTGACCTTAGTACGAGTTTATCTAGCGGAAATAAGGTGACACACAGAAAATAAATTTAAAGGAAAAAAGACGTACGTATTTATGAATTACAAATGTCAGAAATATCATCCTTCATGCAGTAACGATATTGTAAAGTGTATTTAAAAAATTTTGATTTTCTTTTTATAAAACGTATAGTGGTATTTAATGATTAACTATATTAGTCACTTAAATTTAATACAGTACCTGGTAGAAATGTTTAACAAATTGTCTCAAAAGCAAGACCATATAAAAATATTTGCAAAATTTCAAATATGTTTATTTTAAAAAACCTCAGAGTTTTTAAATTGGCCTAAAGTTTTATTCTTGGGACAACAGCGGTGAATACGGTTTACAGAACAGATGGGTTACCGTAAATATATTAACTTGTTATCTATCTCAGCTGTTATAATCTGATAAACTGACCAAAAAGTCTTAAAACTGTCGATGCAATTGTTTACATTCTTCAAGTTCTTATTTTATATATATAAGAGGTCACTATATTACTTACGCTATCAGTTAAATTCGTCGTGTAGACAGATTTGAAAAATCCCGGTATTACGGCAAAAATACCGTTTCAGATTTTCTTCAATATCACAGTTTACATGGCCTTTAAGTTTTCAAAAAGCTTGATTTATTACAAATAATCCTGCAACTAGGCCCGATATAAATTCCTCATTAAGGGAATATATTATATGTAATTTAGCCTAACTGGACTTGTTAACGAGGAAGAATAATCATATAATCCTGGAGTTCTATTAATTTATATTATTAATCAACCAGTTTATTAGGAGCTGTTTGATTGATCTTATACTGAAAAGAAGCGTTGAAAAATTTATTTTTCTTTCCTTTTAATTGCTATTATAATTACCAGAGAAACTCATTGGGTTATGTGGCACACATTCTTCTTAATCGTTCTCAAAGATGATTTCTAAATTAATTTATCTTTGAAATTATATTAGTATAAATAATAAGTAAAATTTTAATACAATTAATGTAATGATAATTTTAAAATCCCGACCATGATATTGACCTCAATATAGATAAATATTTCATTTTATGTCACAACAAATAACATTTTCATTTGTATTAATGAACACAAACCCGTTTACCGGTCAGATTCGCTCACAATAGTCTACATTTTGACGCAGAGATTACTTTTGGTACTTGTACATGAAATTATATGATAAACGGTTTTATCAGATGAGTATATGCTATGGAAAATAACTAATGTTTTTATTAGTTTCCCTGTATTGTTTTGAACGTATTCGCAACGTATTATATTACTGATAATTTATTGGTTTCTCAAACACTACCAGTGTATTATTATGAAAAATAAATTATAAAGACAGTACGTACTTAATTAATTATATAAATTTTGGGTTAGTTATCTTTACATATTTAATACACACCGTTCCATTACCATATATAATACGTACTGCAGTCAAAATATATTATATAAAAATATTTTTATAGAAAAGCATTTTTACACTTTTATATTGCGATAGTTAACTAAGACAATGAGGGTGATGTATTGTTTAAACTAGTCTTTGGTCGCTGATACGAGATTATACTTTTCAGTTTAATCTCGCTGAAGTCAAATAGTTTCAAATAGTTTCGATCTCAATATGGATGGAGAATACGCCATCATTCAGTCCAGCTTCAGCCGCGACGTCTGAAATAATTAAACTGTGTATGATGTCATCTTTGTATCTGTAAGGTACCATGGATAAGACCATTAANGCAAGGTACCATGGATAAGACCATTAAGGTTTTGTGTCTCTAGTTTGTGATGCGGGTATGCGGCCGTTTACTCACACTTCCTTGAATTTATCCAGGATAACATTCAGAGAACCGAGAAAAATAACTTGAGTAGTGTTGGAAGAAGAGNGAGAACCGAGAAAAATAACTTGAGTAGTGTTGGAAGAAGAGCACAGCGAGTGTCCTTCCCTACTGTATATTACGTGCCGACTTGCGTTTGCACACAACAGTGGGAAAGAGAAGACGAGGTGCACTGCAAGAATTTGCAGCAGAATTAGCCTGCAATAGGATTGGAAAACCACATGCAAGATATATCCCGGCCTATCGGAGCCGTACATCGTCCTACGGAATGCGACCGAGTACTTTAAAACACAATTAAACGACTAAACAAACACGCTACGTTTTAGCTCTCAAAAATCGAAATTCCCAGATAAGGAGGATATTTATGGTCCGGAATTCGGATAACGTGTGTCAATGGACTTGAAAAAATAAACTGACAAAAGAGTTTTAAAAATAATTACTTAGTGCCTGGAAATATTTATGATGCTATCTTTCGTTTCCGTTTTTGCTTTGCAGGGTCTTATACATAAGGCTCGTAACGGCGCAACAAAAGTGTTTTTATTGTTTACCGCTGGGCTTGTCATTCACCCAACCTGACTACTTTTCTTTCATAAAATATACACTCGTGATGATTCGTGTTGGAAAGATATAGCTGAGAGCCCATTTGCCAGTCCTTGCAAAATCTTCACGTAAAATGTTTTAACTTGTCGCATTTTGTAAAACGTTTCTTATGGAAAGAAGCAATCAGTGCATATTCTACCACTCCTCAAGTGAGCCTACGACATCAACAAGAACTTCCGTCNGGGGGGGGGGGGAGGTGCTGGTAGTGCCGTGTGTATTATCATAGTCTGAGAATATGTGCCGAGGGCTGGGAACTAATTAAGTTCAGTTCACATAATATATTACAATTCCATATTTGAAGGAAGAAGGCATCGTCATATATATATATACACTTGCCGTCATGTTATGACGTCACCCGACCGCCATATCTGATGTTTGTGTCCTTGACCCTGTGCCCATGACCTTGAATTACCTTCAACCCAAAAAACCCGCAATATTCTCCAAAGAATTCCAAAATAATATAAAAACTTTCAAAACTTCATTTAAAATATTAAAATATATATATTATGTATATGTAGGTTAGTTGGACTTAACGTCTGGTCAACAGCGAGGTCACTAGAGGCGGAACAAGTTGCTCAGAGAAGCAGGAACGGACAAGGAACCATCCCAGCATTATCCTGGAGCTATTTCGGAAAACTGTGGAATTTGGTAAATCGATGTAAAAACGAAATCAGGATGACCAGACCAGAAGTCGAACCAGGACCTCCTGAATAACAGTGAAGTTTTTTATCACTGAGTCCCCTCACTCGGTGCCAAATGTGAACTCATAGCCGTTTTGTTAAGTGTCTAAAGCCCCTGACACATTGTAAAATTTTTCCGTCAGACTGCTTCCAATAAGTTTGGTCAAATACAATTGTACAGTAATGTCATTGTCGAAACATCATAAACGCCGCCATATTTGTCTGAAAAAAGTTGGATGGCTTCAGTTTCCATTAAATATTTGAAGATTGAGCCGGTTCTAAAAATGATTTGATGTTTGACGGGTCTCAGCCAATCTGAATCGTGCACGACAAAAAAAGCACGTCAAGAAACTTCAAAATAACGAGCAATTGCTGGAAACGAAGTGGGTTATAAAGATTATTAATTTACGTAGAAACTGTTTGTGCATGAATGCTATTTTAAGTGAATATTGCACATAATACTACGAACACAGAAGCATTAAATTTCATTGTGCAGGAAACATCTCCAATAAATACAATTTTAATTACGTAAAGAAGCGAAAATTAATGACAACATTTCTTACATTTCTTCCTTTAATGGTCTGCATTGAAAAACAAAAGCAATATCTTACTACGAAAATAATTTTCAAATAATAATGCGACGATAGCGCTGTCGCGTAAATGTTTTTACCGCCATCTACTTCTGCGCGGTGGTGTATTCTTTGCTCGCCTCGATTCCCCTCCCTTCCCCCCACCTATCCCCCTCCTTACTTTTATCTTCCCCCTTCGTGCGAAACATTTTCCGATTGGCCAGGATAGTTACTTAAGTCCTGTCTCGGCCGGGGCTCTGTCTATTCTGCTCCACTTCCCGCCCGTACGAAGTCCGCTACATTTCGCCGCAATTTACGCAGTAAGATCCTCGCTAGTGCCTTATGACTTAACCACCTGTACCTTCGTCCAGCAGTGGACAACGACATCATTTATAAAATTAAACTAACTATTTCAGTATTCACAAATGCTAACCTAACACTTTTAGTTAAACGTTAAGACGTGGAACTTTTTTTCTCTCCATAGTTATCAAATATACTAGGCGCTTGCCAGTCATTGTGCCCATTCAAATACATGCAGGTAGAGAGGCGGTGACTCTTTACAAACGTTTTGTTTTCAAAAGTGTTTCGCTTATCGTGAACAGCCTGTAACAGTATTTCGTACGAATATTATAATCATATATATTATATTTATAATATATATATACCAGGAACCTTAAAACTCGCAGTTCAAATATGTGCAGTTAGGCTGGACTGACAATAGCCTGTCACATCCATTAGTCGTCCGTCCGTCACGTGATCTTCAACCAATCGCAGGAAAACTTTTCTTTTGCTATCCGTATATCCGTTATATATTTACCAAACTTAAACTTTCGACGGACGGACGAGTCCCCGCCTTCTGACGACATTTCTTAGACATGAATACTCACTTTGAAATAAAATGCAAGGCAGTGGATCTGCGTATATTTGTATTTGGTGGTAAATACAAGAATTGAAAATGTAAAAAAAAAATAAAATTTATAAATTATCATCTATAAAATTATTTGCCCAAAATGTTTTTTTTTTTTTTCCTTCATGTTACTCTAACGAAAAGATATCTGCAACTAAAGAAAGAACGTGACGTTAAGTTGTCACACTCAAATTTTGCCGTACAAAAAGATTGACGGACGACGTATTGTTGTGAACCTCTTCAACTGACGAACGGAAACGACAGACGGATAAATGCCGGATGGACGGACGACTGACGGATGCGACGGACTGTTGTGATTCCAGCCTTGCTCTCGCTATTTCAGTTCGTAGAGTAAAGTCAGCACATGGCCGAACGCGCTACGCCTCGTCCTGAGAACCTCGCCTGCTTGCGTGAGCAAGCGTGTGCGTGCGTGTGTGTGCGCGCCGCTGATGGCGCCGATTAATCAGCTTCGGCGGTAATTAATTATGCAGTTAATTCCGGTGGAAGGGAGCGGAGGCAATTAGGAGGAAGACGTACGCTGGGCGCCCAGGAATTTGAAGAAGATGAACGCGGCGTCCCACGCGCGGGAGCGCTAGTTCCTAGAACCGCCACCTCCTTACCTTTCGCGCCACTTGCTCGGCCGTAATTAACTCGTCTGCAACTCTTCACTGTAGCTTCGTCTTTTAGGCTGGCGAAGAAGCCACTGAACGTGATGCTTTCACTCTTTTTCAAATTGGTTTCACGGCATTTCATACATACTTTAGAATTATGTAATCAACAAAGTAAATATTGTAAAAAATATGATAAAAAATTTAAAATGAACTTAAATTTAAATTTATTATTCTAATATAACTATTTACAAAGACCATCTTAAAAACTAAGATATTTTGAAAAAAAAAAAAAAAATATATATATATATATATATCTTATTTTATGCCGACTGTCGCAATTAATTACTAGATTTACGTAACTAGTTAGGAACGCTTTACAAGTAAGAATGTAAGACAAACAGACAAGTTAGTTTTTGTTTTCTGCTCGTTTTGGGGTTTTGAGGAACACATGTGTAAATTTGAAGTTGCCATCCTATATACAGACGAAACCAGTCGTAATGTTTCTCGTAAATGTTTTCATCAGTAGGTTTTGAATGTCCAATGGAAGAAGATGCATAGAAATAAAAGTTTCGTTACTTGGACAAAATTAGTCTATTTGCCAGTTTGAATTTTGTACAAAAATATACAAATCCAACTTTTGATCTTAATGTTATAACAACAAAAGTGAACTGATAGAGAAGTTTATAGATTTTAACTTCCAGTTTTGCGAAGTATTAATACGTAGTAAAGTCGACGCATTTCGTCAAGGCATGACAACAGTCATTATCAAGCGATAAGTTTCTTAATCATGCGGGGATAGATAGTTTACCAAAACCTTTTGCTCAAGAGTTATTGTTCTAAGGGAAAATGTTTGCCAAAAAGGCATTGTCAATACTTTATTGACAATAAAAAAAAAGTACAAATTCGTACAAAAAAGTACCATATATTTTTATATTACTTATATTTTCATGTCTAATCTATGCATGACCTGCATTTACAGGAAATGTACAAGGAAAGGAGTTATAGGTAATTACAATATGTATAAAGTTAGGCAATTTTAAATGAAGAACATAATTTTTTAATATTATTTTGCTTATCAAGTTTAATTCTTAAATTTACAGGGGGAAAAAAACAACCCATTTTGGCTTCTTGAGTTTTCCTTATCGCAAACAACTTTGTAGGCATGAATAATTTTCCATAGCTGACCTAAAAGGTTTATTTACTGTCCCTTTAGTGGCAAGCGCGAGGGTTGCATACTAAGAACTCATTAGTCAACCACGCAAAAGCCACAGAATATTATACTGTTTATAAGTACAGTAGTTACAAAGCAATATACAATTTTAAACCATGTTGCAAACAGAGATATATGTAAATAAATGGATAGGCCTAAAACCTTATTAAGAGTTGATCCTGTAATTATATCTATGCACTTACATCCGGTCATTTATGAAGACAGAGTAATTAAAAAAAGTCATCACTTGAGTGTAGTGGAGGGAAGGATTCGTTAGGTGGGGGAGGGGGGCTGATTTCATTCTCTTAAAAAAAAAAGAGGGGTAATAGTTGGCCGCATGACGGTGCTATGAGTGTAGACAGATATTACAGAGATTCCATGTGACAGGCAAATGAATAATAATATCCGAAACGCGGTGAAATTGTCTAATATCTTCAGCCATCCACCACAATTAATTAAATTTACAAAAATTAGCAAAAACCCGTTGATGTGTTGTGAAACAGGAAGGTGGCTCTATCTAAATATGAAGCTTCACTATTGCTTCAGATCGTTCTAATTATAATAAACGAGAATTACAATCCAAGGATATCAACTTGTAGTTGTATTCAACTACGTACTGGCCCATACCAACATTCCGCAAATTAGGGATCACAACTGCATAACAGACTGATAATAATTTTATGTTTATGAAGGGGGAGGGGGGCGGCAGGGCGACAAAATATGGTTTGCTTACACTTGTAAAATGTTAAGGACCGGTTCTGCATGAAGGCTTCCAGTTGAGGCTGCAGCGAACCAAGTAAGATGGTTCTAACTTTCAACGTTTAGCGAATGTGACAATTACATTTATGGCAAATAAAGTGGATTTTATAAGTTTCACAAGTTCCAGTATAGTCCATTCACAGTTTCTTCGGGTGTTTTGAAACAAACCTTTGAAAAATAACTCTAGGCGTAACATATCAACCCGTGTTTTCGATAATTTATATACAACGAATATATAACACTGTAATTGACTTTAAATACTGCATTCTTGAATAAATGAAACCTTAACACAATATCATATATAACTTGTAATATTTATTTATTATTAAATACAAAATAAAAACAGTGAGAGCAGCGTTGTGTTCACAACGGCTAGTAATAAATAGTTCACAGTTAAAATATTGTTTTAACCTAGTTTTTTGGTGTGATATATGTAAAATAAACTTTTCCTATTAATATATTTGAATTTTTAGGTAGCACTGAAGGAAAAGTATTTCATTGTTAAAGTTAAAAATTTCAGCGCAAATTACAGTGCGTAGGTCTTAGTACAAGGTGTTTCTTTTTTCGTCCAAAGAAAAAAATTCAACAGGCGGAGCTTGTCACACACACACACGNGTAGGTCTTAGTACAAGGTGTTTCTTTTTTCGTCCAAAGAAAAAAATTCAACAGGCGGAGCTTGTCACACACACACATGCTCTCTCTCTCTCTCTCTCTCTCTCTCTCCCTACGACTTGTTCTTGTTTCCAAAACTGAAGAGACCCATGAAAGGACGGAGGTTTGTCACGATTAAGGCGATAAAGACCTGGGAGATTTCAATGCCATACCAAAATGCGGAGAGAAATGATAAATGTTTTCAATTTTAGCATATTTCATACTTATTATAGCAAAAATAATGCTTTTTTTATTTAAAGTTACAAATCAAACGAAATTTTATAGTTATAGTACTTATAATAATATATTTAGATGTGATGGCGGGACGGTTACAAATCAGAAGTTGGCAGAAGTGGCCACTGGCGACACCGACTGGCCATGACGGGATATGGCGTGTTTCTGAACAATACATCAAGTTCGTAATAGTGTTTTTTTTAAACCTGCCAAAGCAAGTTACGATGTTTTTGTCATAAATATGTTTTCCACGGCAGGAATACATATACTGTAAAGTGCGTCGTGAGCGCTGTGTGAGTGAAAGAGTATTGTTGGCATTAAGTTACGTTGGACCAGTGTGTGTGTGATTGCAAATATCGGACGCGTGAAATTTATACGTTCTAACCGTGAACTGTTTTTAATAAGAAATTTATTGTTTGAAATTTTTGTCTGTTTATCACAACGTTGTAACCTTGGCCTAGGTGTTTGAAACACAATTGTGTAACGTGCTTACGTTTCTGTGATTTGAATGTTTCCCACAACCCGAACAAAATACAAAGCTCAGTCAGATAAATTAAAATAAATAATGAAATAAACCTAGGAAACAGTAAGTACCAACGCATATAAATATGAGTGGAATAAAAGTTACTGTAGGATTATTTGTGTGCTACGTACAAAAAATAAGCGACACAAGTTGCGTGCTTGAATTCACTTCGTCTTTTCGTTGGACTGGTTGTTCCTTCATTTAATTTTTATTCCAATTGATGCCATCCTTTTAACGAAATAACCCAACACGTATCAACATCAAATGGTTAAATACTACAGTTCTTTCCCCCGTAGTTATAACAAGGGTAAACACAGTCGCGGCAAAATATTAATGTGTTTTATGTGTAACGTGCTTTTTCATGTATAATAAATATGTTAACAATCTAAAATAATAACCGTAAGAACTTTCGTCAACATAGATATTGTTTACAAGTCATAATGTTGACCTAGATATGGTTAAAGACCTCAATTGTGAACATTCGTACGAAATGGTTTTTTAAATATAATTTAATTATTTGAACAGCTGAAAACAGTAAACAAGCATTTGACAGATAAAACGTAGAAGTCAATGGGTAGTGTTTGTGTTTAAATGTACCAGAAGGACACGTAATCGGTAATGAAAAGTGCTAAATTATCTGCGGACTGCTTAAACACCATTTACAACGCACCAAACCGAAGCGAACATGTGCGAACGAGCGCAAGCGAACCATTCACGCATTTTTGCTACCATTCACTCCTGTTCGATTCGGAACTTGTTCGCCCTTGCGTAAACGAGGCGAGTACACCGAACACGAGTGAACACGCATTTATCCTTCGGTGATTCGACGAAAGACCGACAACGAACGGATCCTGGACGTAACCGAACGAAGGTTGCTTGTTCGCGCTTGCATGCCGTTTGAACCGGACATTCTCGCGGGTGTAATAATGCTCGTTCGCATGTGTCCGCTTCTGTTTGCTCCGGTGTAAAAGGGGGTTTATACTTTGTTGCTTTAGCTCCGCTGCTTTATAGCCGAGAGACGAGCAACCACTTAAACCGCGATGCTTGGCGGATTGTATAAAAATGCAGGGTATTCGGCGAGCCACATCGGCCCGACATCATCAGTACAGCGTAACTACGTAAATCACAACGTATTTCTAATATTGTACCATGAACTCGAATATCGAGGCCCATTCATCTCCTACCACCCAAAAAATTACTGAATTTATATAAATATTCAGGAATTCATTAGAAGTAAGAAAGTAAGGCAAAGAGACAAGTCGTTTTTTTGTTTTCTTCTCGTTTTTTTGGTTTGAGTAATAAATGTGTTACCTTGTAGTTGCCAGCCAAGATACAGATACAACTAGTTATACGGTATTACAGAAATTTTGGAATCAGTAGTTTCTATATATCTAGAAAAAGAAGCCTTTCAAAAATTTAAGTTACATTACTTGGACAAAATTCATCTTTTTACCACGGAATGATGTACGAAGGTCTTTCATTTTCATAAAAAGAATAGTAAAAAGGACTATTAAGTTGTACAATTTAAATTATTTAAATTAGTTTATTAGACATTTAAATGTTGAATAAATTTGAAGACTTCCTACGTCTTTAATGCGCGTGATTCCGATTTTCTGTATTTATAGATATATTCAGTAAACAAATAAGGTTGAAAAATAAAAATAAAAAAACATTGAAAAAGTATACAAACAATCGAAAAATTATTTTCATTTGCTTAATAACACTTAATATATTGAATCTCTGACACTAAGAATAAAAATAACTCGTGACAAATACGGATATATGTGTATATATATACGTATATGTTTATATATGTATACATACATATACATATATAAAGGCTGAGTCCAAAAACAACCAACAAATTCTGCCTTCATATTCCTTTCAAATAATTCGTCTAAAACATCAGTCTGGAACATATGCGACATATGGTCGACGATGTTTCGTAAGGGTGTTACGTAACCTTGAAGGTAAAACTGAAACATTTATTTATTATAAATATTACGTTAAGTATTTGAAATGGAAAAATGACATCTTGAATCATGTGTAATTGAACGAATATCTGCAACCACTACAAAACCAGTTGCTGCCATAAAATTAACTCATAGATAAAATTGAGGTCGTAACCCGGTTGTCGCAAAAATGTATATGATGTCAAACAAAAATTCGTTTTCTAAAGTCGAATAATTAATGAGCACGTTAAAATTAACGAAAAGTGTCATCTTGTACTATCCCCACCGTTTGCGAGAAATTCTTGCAAAAAATACAAGTAATTCGTTTACTCGTTGCTTTCCTCTCAGGTGCATTGAAGCAATGGATTCGACAAAGTCAGGTTTACATTATTACATTACTTGTCTAGACCATAATGCGATGGTTTTAACAATTATTTCCGCAGTTTATAGGTGAGCCCTATTCATCTACTTCGTCAAATTTTGACGGTTTTGTCCCGGGATTATTATACGGATACCCAAAGTGAAGATGTAGTGGAGAGATTTGGGCGGCTCTAAACATCACGATATCGAGAGCCGATGAGGGTTTAGCGAGGTGTGTACGGAGCGGCGCCGAAACGCAAGGGAGTAGGAAACGGGAGATCCCTGAGATAACCCGTCGACCAGAGGCATCGTCCGGAACGATTCCCACATGTGAAAATTTCGGAAGCCACCCCACAGGGAATCGAATCCGGTTTGCCTAGGTGGGAGGCGAGTAGTCTAACCACTACACCACCGCGGCCCCCGGAAATTGCTTAGTGCTGCGTTTACTGCTTGCTTCAGGTTGTGCGACCACCTTAGGTGAATTTCCAGGTACTTCGTTGTTTAGACTGGTATTTGTGTTTGCCCATAAACTTTCACTGGATTTGCCATTTTATTTTGGTGAACAGCAATACGTGCACTATTTTCTAGGTTTAGTTCAGTTAATCACTCATCTGGCACAGCATTATTCAAACTTCTTGATGCAGGTCAGCAGTATAAAGTTTGCGAAAGTGACATAAATGATGGACTGTGAGATTTCGCGAATTCTTAAGAGTAAATGATAGGATACTTCAAAACATGCAAATTTAATTTGTCTTAACCGCTGGATCACAGTTTATAGAACACCTTGAAGGCCAACGAGTCAATAACAAACTGCAGGAAAAAAAAGGAACACAAGCGCTTGTGTTATATGCCAGAACTCCTGTACAGATAAACCGATTCAATCCCAAATGATGTCCTCCTGTTTATACTATTTTCACTCAATTTTCTATGTAACAGCTTCAATTTTCAGCTATTTTGGAAGGTTCTGTCACAGTAACGTTACCGCTATAAGTGCATGTCTTATGTCCGGAACTATTCAACCAATTATCATGAAATTTTGTGAAAATAACTTTGGTTTATGCACTTTTCAAACACGAATAATTTTACTCCCTTATTCGTTCAGTACTTCCTAAAAATTGCTTTACTTATAAATATTTGTATAAAAAAGTAATATATATTCATTTATATTGGCAACTTCTTAGGCTTAATGTGTTCATATGTTGTTTTCTTTGTGTATGTTGCCGGGTAACCTTTCTGTAGATTCTCTATTATTTACACATTTGTTGACAGCAGCTTGAACAAAATTCCGTTTGATCATTAGAGTGCGAGAGTCTTTAAGTATCATAATTAATAAGTGACCATGGTGGCTGAGCAGTCAGACTGCTCGCCTCCCACCAAGGAGAGTCGAGTTCAATCCCCGGCCAGGTCACTCCAGAATTTTTACAAGTGGGAATCGTGCCTGTCGAGGGGTTTTCTCAGTGTTCTCTCGTTTCCCCTGCCCTTGCATTCCGACGCTGCTCCAATCTCATTTCATTTCACCCTCGTCGTCTCTCAAGACTTCGTTGTTAAGAGCCGCCCAAATCTCTCAACTACACTCAATAATTAATTAATTAATCAATCCTCAGTGATATGATGCAGTAGCATACGATAATTCTTACGTACTACAGTAACAGAACAATATTGTTGGTTTTAAATAATTTGTAAATTTTTCCACTTCATGTATTCTTACAAAAAATAAACAGTGCAAAACTTATATTGATTTTAACTAAAATAAATTTTAATTCTCATAACATTTATTACCTGAGCTAAAAGTTGTTAAAAGAAATCGTAATGCTAACAAAATTACACGAAACGTACCCACGTTAAGGCGTCCTGGAGAAAACAGATGTACGCGGTGCACAAAACCAAATGTATCAAGATGTTCAAGTGCGGTTATACTCTGCCACTATCCACCAGAATATACAGAATGATTCTAAAATCATGGGACAAACATTGAGGTGTGGTAGAGCTCACTAAAACAAACAATTATTGTATAGGAATAAATGGGCGGAAGTACCGCGTTGAGGCACAAACACAAAAATTACACATGAAATGCAACACATTGCTTATTTACAACGTCGCCGCTAAATGCCTTTTTACAGCAATGTTTATAATAATTGCTCAAAATTGCTACCACCGACAGTGACGCAAGCTTGGTAGCGTCGGTGGCGAACATTGGCGAACAGATTCAAATACGCCGGGTATTTCACGCAC
Organism: Clitarchus hookeri; assembly: GCA_002778355.1. NCBI lineage: Eukaryota > Metazoa > Arthropoda > Insecta > Phasmatodea > Phasmatidae > Clitarchus > Clitarchus hookeri. The sequence goes on along the minus strand of NQII01003848.1, from coordinate 7,217 downwards.
GCCACCATTGTCAGCCAATCACGCCATATGTAGAGGTCGTTAAGCATACGTGACTGTTGGTGGAAGCATTTCCAGCAACTGTTTTAACATTTTCTGTACGGAATCACTCGTTAAGTATGCTGCTAATGAACACCTTATGTTTCCGTTAATGTGTTATGTTTTTGTGTTTGTGGCTCAACGCGTCACTCCCATCCATATATTACTATACAATAATTGTTTGTTTTAGTGCTGTATACAAGAATATTGGTATCAAAATAGGAAGTGACAACAATAGAGATTTTATAGATCTTCTGCAATAGGGATACAATGGCGATCCTCGAAATTCGTATGAAGGAAGCTCAACGTTTTATCAGCGGTGACTTCTTTACGTTCAGCTCACTTGACATCCCTGCCACGCACGGGCCACGCCCTCCCGTGAATTCTGAGTGATAAGGATTCGAACGTTTTGAGCTTCTGAATACATGCTCAATCGCCGAGTCCCAAACAGCTACTGAATATAACATTGTGTACGGCACTTACAGTAATAAGGAACACGAAGAGAGAAGGGTCGTGCAAAACGTTTCAATCTAAAATTTATCCATTTTATCGGGTTTTCCTTTCAGAAAAATGAAGCCTCTACATCGCCGAACTATTCAGGTGAAATTATGTTTGAGCTGACACATGGTGAAATCAGCACATTTCAAATCAGCATTCGGAAATTATCCATGTCCTCAACAACGCAAGGTTAAACTCTATGTATTCCTGGCGTTTCTACAACATTTTTTTGCCTCGAACAAAAAAAAAATAGTTTCACAGTGTTATTTTTTTCTTTCTTCTTTCGTAAATCAGCGGAGTGCTTGACGGAAATGTGACGTTTATATACGGAAACAGAGTTCATAGTAAAATAATATGGCAATGATCTCTATAAATAGTATTAAATAAGTCTTGTCGTGGCTAGGTTCCCGAGAGATAGAGGTCTTTATGAAATAAAATTACTAAAATTGTGCAGTAACTTTTTCCACGATGAACTTAAAATACTCAGTGAAAAATAAACTGTTACTGTATATTTAGTTACATTAATCAGTTGACAAAATAATCAGTCATGTTGACAAGAACAGAATAAATATAGGCTGTTCGCTGTAAGCGTGTATTCTTCCACCGTACGTAATATAAGCATTGTCATGTGACTGATAACTTTATTCATGCTTCGGTCAAGTAGAACTGTAAAATCTAAAATATGCGTATATTAAAAAATTTCATTTGTATTAAAATAAAATAGTTACACGTATAAATTAAGATATCAGAAGTTACTACAGTAGAATGTGACCGTATGAGACGGTAACACTTAAAAACTGACAAGACTATATAAACTTAACACCTCTTTGCGGCACTCCGGTTGTAGTACGTTTTCTTCATAATTCTTGTAATCAGGACACCGCAGCTCAGATGCAAAGCATTTCTTAGAAAGTTTTTTTTTTCATCCATAGTCCTGTTAGGGAAGAGATATATTTCTCTACAGTAGTTTTTTTCTCTATATAATACCCTCATTAGGAAAAATGGAAGCCTTTTAAACCAACCCTTGAAATAAAAAATACGGAGAGATGATTTATCGGCTTTCCGTACATTGGCTGTAGCTGTGATTCTGACCAGGTGCAAGTATCGGCGAAGTAATGCTGCCGTTTACACAATTTTCGGAATAGAGTTATTTTCTTATTGTAAATATAGCGTTCATAGATTTACGAAGAAATTCGTGTAATGCATGCTAACATTTTTCCTTCATTTAAGTAAAGAATAAACAATATAAGTTTTATTTTCTAATTATAAGTTAAATTTTTTATGTGATTGCTACTGGAAATAGTACCCTTCGTTAGTACAAATTATGGTTTAAACTGGATTCACTTTGCGTTGGAGTGACACTCATTAAGTCCTCGGCAATATTTAATACAAATTTTGGAGTTTGGATTATTAAAACTTTCATGTAATAAGCTAGTTATGACGACAACAAATAAAGCAAAGAAACTTATATGCAGATCATTAAGTCTCGTATAATTCGACAGACAAGTGTTATGCCACAGCGTAACTTGATCAAAACTTATAAACAGCCTTATTTGTTCACATACAAGCAAAATCTAGTGTGGACGACAGAACGATTTTATTAATACAAATATTTACATAAAAGATGACGACTCATTTTGAAAGCCACCATTGTAGTACGAGAAGTATCGCATTTGTTTCACAATAAAAGTTTCCGAAGAACATAGGTATCTGCGCCTTGGGAGGGCGGAGATGTTCATTAATGTTCACGTAAGACCCTCAGAAAATTATTTCCAGCACTGTTCGTACTTAAAAATGTTTGAGCGGAATTATTTCAGGCACTTCGATTTTTCGTTTGGCTATACCTCACGGGGATGTTCCAGTACATACTTTCCAATCGTTTCTCTGTGAAAGTGCAAACGATTTTTATAACTGCTCGGGGTTCATTAAGCATTGCCTCTATATGCATAGGGGCCGTGGTGGGGTAGTGTTTAAGCTACTCGTCTACTACCTCGGTGAAGAGGGCTCGATTCCCGGCGGGGTAGCTCACGAAGTTTTAGCATGTGGGAATAGTGTCGGGCAATGCCGCTGGTCAGCGGGCCATCTCAGGTACCTCCCGCTTCCCCCACCCACGCATTCCGCCGCCGCTCCATACACCTCACTTCACCCTCATCGGCTCTCAAGATCTTGATGTTAAGAGCCACTCTCCAAACTGCATATTTTTTAACATGCACGCTGAGAGGTGAGTGGCGTCCACACAGTGAAGTGATAGCGGCGCGACGGAAAGATTTGGCGCTCTGGTTTTTTATGTACTTGAGTATAAGAATCATGAATTTTTAAAATGTTTACCTTTTTAATAATATAACAGTTTTACTTGACCGACGGACGAATAAAAGTGATACGGCTCATGGAAATGTGAGTGCAGGTAAATCTTAAGGCTCTGCTCCACCACTTTTGCAAAAATTCTTAGTTACCGCGTCATAATTTCGTATTCATAGTAATAACTGAGAATGTACGATTATGGAATATTTGCATTTTAGGAGTTGTTCAATATTTTTGGGCGTAATTATAATTATGTTTTATCTGCTTGTTGTAAAAGGTTAGGAACGTATTTATATTTTATCACTAAGTTCCTGCCTGTTTTGCAAGAGGGAAATAATACGCAGTGGAAATTATTTACAAAAGTATTAAACAACTAGTAAATCGAAAAATTTTCTGTAATTAAATGTTTCAAATAATATCTAAAACTGAAATTGTGACACGAGAAAGTAAAATTTCTGCATAATAGGTGAAGCCGAGCCATCAGCAGGGCTTTGAAAACAACTCAGTCAGCCGCGATGAGCCTTTAAGTGTCTCATATCCTTAGCCTGATCTAAGTGCAGCGCTTATGAGGCAAGCCTGGAGACACGCAACACTAGCACGAGCACACACGCGCGTTAATTGCGGCCACGTCAGAAGCGATGGTAGTGGTGTTGTGGGTGAGAAAAGGGGATCGGGGAGAGTCAACTCCGATTGTCGGAACATGCCGACGGTCTTCCCCCCTCGGGTCGCGGAATGTGTCGGGGATGTAATTGGCGACTCCTTGTTTGCAATTCGAATCCCTCCTGCAGCCCCGGCCTGATGTGGTAAACGTTAACAGGAGTTGTTAGGAGCTAATAAAATGCCCCCGCGGCGTTACCAACTATTTCTGCTCCGCGTCGTTTAGTTTTTATTGCGTGTGTGTGTGTGCTAGAGCCCGCACGCCGCACTTGCCCCCTTGTGGGTCGATCCCCGTGCCTCGTTAACAGCGCTATAAAGTGCGCAGGCACGCACGAGGTAGCCGCTGCATTTCCCCCCACGAGAATGTTTTACTCCCGTCGCGACCATTGGCTAGAGATGTGGTATAGGTAGGGCCACTGACTTTTCGTGTAAATATCGGAGCACACGGTAGACTTCAATACTATATACACACCTCAGCTGTTGTTATACCTCCATATGCTGCTGGTGCCGTGTCTGTCCTTGACCAAGTCACTCAGGACTAAGTAACTCCGACCCTGAACCTTCGTGATTCGTGTGCAAACGGTTAACACTGGCCAGAACATTGTTTAGCCAATCAAAGAAGGTGGACGACCCTACAGTGCTTTGGATTGTATCTTGTCTCGAAATATTTTCGTGAAATATCACTGCCCCTAGGTGTAGTGTATTCGCGGTTTCTACTCACTTTTCGAATCAAACCTTTGAAAGATCACCCTATGTATCACGCAGTGGCGTGTGGTGAACTATTGCAAGGTAAGCTGGCGTTAGGTCTGCGCTGTAGCCTGTTGCTTGCTAAGTTTGCTCTTCCACCACGAGAAAACTTAGTTCGGAAGGTGATGCCACAGTACGTGTATAATGGGGTTCCTTGCTGATCGCTTGCGAGTGGACGAAATACATTCAGTTTCCCTATGCTCAACAATGGTTATTGGTTCCTGCTGCGTGCACCGAGAATGTACAGCAGTGAGCAAGCATCAGTTTATTTTGCAACAGTTCACCACACGTCACTGGTATGTCGTGGTTGGTTGGTTGCTTCCAAAATATGACACGCATCACGAGTCGTTTATAACTGGTTTTAACACAAAAGTACCTTATTTTTAGTTCAAGTGAACTTTTACTTATATTTTATCTATAAATTTTATTATCTTATTTACAATTAATACAAACAAAACTGTGAGAAAATAGGTGTACTGGTAATGCGTGGTAAGAAGTAGTTCATATGAAAAAAAATATTTCACTTTGTGCTCACGAGTCTGGTGCGTTGTCCCTTTTGTGTCATTTCCTGTACTTGGTTAATCTTTGTAAGCGTGAGGCGGAGGAATATCCTGGAAGTAGAACTGTAGCAGGACTTCAGAGAAGTTGGAAGTAACCGTGAACAGCGTATATACCAACTATTCGTCTTCTGCGCATGCGCCCGACATTGACCTACCCCAAAGGAACACAACTGTCAACGTCACCTAGTCAACACTGATGAAGGCCTTTGTTTATATCTCGAGTTTTAAAATTTAAGCACTTTTATGTAACCGCTTTTGAATCAAACTGCTTTACAAATTCGTTAGGGGAAGCAAACATACATCTTAAAGTTATTGATTACTTATCAGTGTTCTAGCCTCAAATCCAATCCACGCCGTATTTGTTAGTCGCGTTGGCAGAAGAGCAGTCCAATGTTGGGACACGGAGATTGGTTGTGCGCAGCCAGCGGTATTGGTCCATCTCATCTTCAGTCTACGGTGGCGACAAGAACGGGGGAGAAAACCTTGCGCGAGACACGAGTTTGACTGGGGCGGCACATCTGTCAAATGGTAACGCAGGTGTCTTGAGGCCAACTCAGAGAGAAAAGAAACCTCGCATGGAGCAAAATGGTGAGAGCTGGCTTGATCCCGACACTCAGTATGTGTAGGGACTGCGAAAGCACGGCATATCGATTCTTTTGGCTTGACGAGTTTTCAGCAAGTGGTGTCAGAAATGACATATTGCACTATCTCTGAAATCCGACGGTTCGTTCACTTGATTTAAGGGTTTAAACTGTACCTATTTCATCTTTAACATCTACCTGGAAATTTGGAATTGAATTATGGTCCTACGTCATTACCGTGATGATCCAACAATATATTATTCGTGTCATGCTAAATACATGGAGAATTATTTTAAAATGTGGCATAATGCATAAATTTTGTTTCATTTTTATATGTGTAGGAGAAAATAAAGCCTAAGTTTTAAATGTTTTTGGTTAATCTTATTCTTTTTTGAAAAGTAATTTTTCTGACATTGTTAAATTTTTGTTTTCAGGCTGTTATATCATTCTATAAAATTAAATATATCTAATATGTTAAAATGTAAGAAATATATATATTATTTTTGAACGCCTTTAAAGACGAAGTATCCTTGCCATCTTAGATTTACGTATTTTTCACCATAACTCAATTTTCGGAGTCAATATTTAATGACCAAACTATTCAAGGCTTAGGTTATTTCAAATTCCAAAATATTTTTTTACGTGACTGTTTTCACATCTGTAATCATAATAAAAATTACCTAATTACTTTGACTCGACACTTCCCTCACCTATGACTTACAGGCTGCATGCGGGGTCAACACAAAGTCGTACTCGGGTTTAATTTACGCACACTTACGTTTATTTGGTAAACACAGGTCACTGTTACACATACGAGACCTATCCCCTTTTCCTATCTGTCTGAACTGCTGGGTTAATTCTAACGCGTTCTACAGACGTTCTGGCGAAAGGCTTGTGTTGGGGGGGAAGGTTCTTGGCGGGTTGCTGTGTTTACCTCTGTGTTGGCTGTGGTGCGTTTTTCTCTCTCTCTCTCTCTCTCTCTCTCTCGGGTTGGTGTCCTGGTGTATCTCTTCGGCTTCTGGCGGGAAGTCCGGGCTCGTATCCCGGGATGTGTAGTCTCTCGCTCTCTGGTTCCACCTCCACTCGCGTCCCGTCACTCTCCCGATCATAACTCGTACATCACTGCCTGGTACTCGCTTTGTCTTCCCTATATATAGTTTTCTCGTGGTACTTCCCCTGAAGCCCGGTGGTTTCCCTAATTCTGCGGGGGAGATGAGGAAGGGGGGGTGGGCGCGTGCTGTGCTTCCCCGGCTCGGGGGGGTTCCTTTGCTCGTTACTGTCCTCGGGGTGAGAGGTGGTGGGTGTGGCGTCCTCGGGGAATCCTAGGGTCATTACCTCAGGTTGCTCCCCTGCGCGGGTATCTAGCGTCGTGACTAATCTAAGTATGAGCGATTCGCGTCAATCCCCTCCCATCAGTGCGATGTTAGCATACCCGCGCTAAATTGACTCGGGGTTGCTCTTCTGTGTGGCTTCCTCTTTGTGCGCTCATCCCCCGCGAGCGCTGCGCGTATCCGCAGCTGGCGGCGGCTCACCTCGTCCCTTCTTCCCCTCTTCCCGTACTAACGGTGGGCTCAGCTGTTTGCCTTCCCTCCCCCTCTTGACAGTCCTTCTACCTGTTCAGTGACACTCGTTCCGGGANGATTTCCTTGGGCTCTGCGGTTCACACATTGGCTGAAAGCCTGGTTCTTACAAAATTTTACATGACAAACAGACTCGCAGGCCCTTCAAACACTGGGGAAGTCGGCGTCTAAATTCCTAAGTATATTGGGGACGGTCTCTGAATCTTTATAATTAGTTTACATTTTTCTTTAAATCTCCAAATTTACAATTAAATTTT
>NQII01003847.1:224708-239196 GCA_002778355.1 Clitarchus hookeri | reverse complement strand
TCTCAGGACAACCGACTGTTTCGCTTCTGTCTTCTTGAATAGTATGTGACTTGAGCTTAGACAACTATTAACATTTGGAACGTTATGCTCGAGTGTAACTCGAGCTGGAGTAAAAAGGAAAATTGCTCTTCCAGCGACCACAAAATTCGCATGCAGGCAGGTTTTACTATTTCGCAATTTCTTGTCAGGAACTCAACGACTTTTCAGTACATCAACATTATTTATCGTGAGTAGTCCACTGGCTCACAGCTAGCTACTAAACAAACTTTATTCAGTTTAGTAAGCGTGTGAAGTGTGGTGAAAATAAACAGGGCTGTGGTAAGTGGGGAAACAGAAACCTGCAGAAGTGCCGTTCTTTTAATGTTGGATATAAGTGACACAACTCTAACTTGTCTTGAATGCCAGTAAATGCGTATGTACAGAGTGCAAAGTGCAAAGTGTTAGTGTAAGCAAGTGCTTTGAAACTTCTGTAGGTTTCGTCAAACCTAGTTTTAACGAAACTAGAATATACTCAAGTTAGTCAATAGTATTTGATTAATATAAAAGGGCAAGTCTGTTGAAAATTCGATCGTAAACAGATACGTTCACTACTGACCACGTGACTTTGACAGCAGTGCTGGCGATTACAGAGGGGAACATTGTGGTATCCAATTGGCGATATTGTCAGATAAATGTTATAGAGAAATGAGGTAGTGTGAATGATAAAACTGCAAAGATGACTTCCGCCATTAATTTACAACGTTATTTCATATCAACAAGTTTCACTTACAAGTAGGATCTTCATCTCGTAGAGATTAATTTTACTGTCCTTATAGANGTTATTTCATATCAACAAGTTTCACTTACAAGTAGGATCTTCATCTCGTAGAGATTAATTTTACTGTCCTTATAGAATCAAGATAGACCTCTCCTCCTGTCCTTCTGCTCTGTGTGTTCACTGTTTAATGTGAACCGTAATATGCACTCGGCTCTCTCTTAGTAGTGAAGTGTTCACACAACATGCGTGTGTGAAGCCTCGTTGTCACCTGTGCCTTCTTAAAAGAGCNTCTCTCTTAGTAGTGAAGTGTTCACACAACATGCGTGTGTGAAGCCTCGTTGTCACCTGTGCCTTCTTAAAAGAGCCTCCTGGACACTGCTAGCTCTGTAGACATATTCGCTATTTCTGTTGCAGCCTTGATATCCGACTACCTACAATCTTTACCATTACTCACGCTACGCTATATTTACATTTAATTATACATACGAGTTGAATTTATTTAAAAATTTAGAAGTATTTAAAACCGGAGATAGCAGTGGTGTTACAAGATACGCGGAGGACTCTAGTCTGTGTACGTCATGTACCACGGGACTCGGCATCGCCGCTGCAGACGACGGGCAGACGTCCCGGGAGGAAGCTGTGCTCCAGGAGCCGGGGCTCGTAAAGCTGCCTGGACGTCTCCCTTCAGTCCTGAGGGACGCAGGCAGGCACTGCGTACATCTCTGAGTCCAGGCGCTCACTGCACCACGACCTGCACGCACTCTGCTCTCCACTCTCGTCGTCGCACTTCTGCTGTCACACGTCTTCGCCGTGGCACACATCCGTTGCCAATACTCACGTGAAACAGCCGCACGCGCCGCCAGAATGCCGTCATCGGCCAGCAAAATGTTGAAACACCGTTCGTCAATCAGCGCCTCGTAACTTAGTTCAAACGCATATACTATATCTCGCCTTCTACTAAATATCTGTATTTTATACCTGCAATAATTTGTTCCAAATCAGTATTAGTTTCGCTGTGTTGGTTCTGCTTGTACTTTGGGCTTTTTTTTCGTTTTGTTAGAGTTGTGCTTTGTTGCTCGTTGTTTAAATGGATCATTGTTTCTTGTTACTTATATGTTATTATTTATTTCAACTCTGCTGTCACCACAGATCACATACTAATACAGATGTGAAATTGCGCCGACGGGGCAGCGGTGGCTGAGCGGTTAGTCTGCTCGTCTTCACCTCGGCGGACCTGGTTCAGTCCCCAACCGTGGTACTCCCGGATTATCGCAAGTGGAAATCGTGCCAGACGATGCCGCTAGTCTGCGGGGTTTCTCGGGGATATACCGTTAACCCCGCCCTTGCATTCCGGCGCTGCTCCATTCTCGCCTCATTTCACCCTCATCGGCCCTCAAGACCTCGTTGTCAAGAACTGCCCAAATCTCTCATCTCTCAACACACGCCAGCAAAATGGCCTCACCGGCCACCAATATGGTGGAACGTTTTTCACCAATCAGCTCCTGGAGACCAAATTTTCAGGCCGTCAGTTCGACCAATAGGAAGAGTTCCATAACGTACAATAGCCAATCAGGCTCAAAGCCGTTTCTACAGCTTCGCGCGTCCAACAGGCGTTCGAGTTCGCTCACATCAACGGAAACGCTACGCAATTCCGCTTCTGTGTGCTTACCTCTTCTGTGCTTTAGCTAACAGTCAACCAATATAATGCAGCATTTTTACGGAACAGTGCAGTTTTCTGTGGAACCTGGTGTTCCTGCAGCGGTTTATAAAATGTAATATTTTGTTATCGTATCTTCAGAGCCACATGTTTAATTTAACTTTTTGAAATCAACGTTTGGAAAAGGTCCTTGCCACTATATGTATATATTTCAACGTGCACACTGACAGTCAAGCAGCCGGTAAAGATGGTGACATGGAGGAAATCTGTTAGTTGTGTTAACGTTGAAAAAAAAGTATTAGGTTGACATTTGTGAATACCGAAACGAATATTTGTGCCTTCTGTTTTATTAACGCAAATAAGTGTAATAGTTAGCAAACTATAAAATATTTGGATTTCTTTCCTTACCGACGCGTGAATAATTTTATCAGTTCTATGGAAATATTAACTTTACATACAGTGGAAGGGTAATCAAAGTGCATACTTGTATATCTTAAGAACGGCTTTCATAAGTGCTCAGTTTAACAAGAATAGTCTGCACCAGTGGCCAAATATATGAAAGTCTTGCTTATTGACCTACCTGCTTAACACCGAGGTGTATATTGGGAAAATAGCTTCTAGCGTGCTAAACAAGTCTTAGATGCACACCCCTCCATGTTAAACCCAGCATTCTAACCCTGGCTTTCATATCGCCAAATACGTCTTGATTAGGCTTGGATAGTAGTGAAATTGAAAACCATTTCTTTTGCTTTGAAACTTTGATGAGACACATAGAAATACTAGCAATGAATAAACGACTGCTTTATAACTAGAAGTAACTGATCCTCTTTTCCTCTAAATTGATTAAAATAATTTTTAACTAAGTTCTTCAAAGCCTAGATAGTAGGTGGGCCTCTTCTTAAGTTTAGAACCGGGAAAAAAGCGCAATTTCAGTAACCTAAGGCACAGAGTAGATAAATACCCAGATACGAAATTAACGGCGGGTTTTTTACGGGAGCATACCCACTCTCTGATTGGCCGTGCAAAGCTCTGGGAACAGGTCTTCCGTCTGATTGGCTACCACGTGCTGCGAAATGTTCGCTACACAGAAAAAGTGTAATTTTGCTGCAACAAAAAAGTTACTATAGCGACATTTCTATAATCGTTTATGTTGTAGTAGCATTAATAATGTGGTGACAAAGTCACTTAATGTTAACCAATTACAAAGTCTTATATTCCTGTAGTGCAAACATACCGTTGAAGTGTTAACGTTAACAAAGCCTCTAAGTAGTGTTGCCGCAAGTAAAAGTTGCATTACGCTAAAATAAATAGGAAGAACAAAATATTTTGTGTAGGTGAGACATTAAATAAATGTCCAACCAACACAAGAATACACTGACTTGTCGCTGTTAAATGGCGGATGGGAGTGAACACCGATAACCTCGTAAAATTTAACCACTGTATTTCAATTTTAAAGCATGGTTTGAAAACTAAATGCGGTTTATACTAGCACTCAAGCAAGACATGCAAAGCAGTTCACGTGTGCCAATTATGCATGTATATATTTATAGAACATAAAGTATTTCCACATAACGAAAGAGAACTTCAGTTTGCCGTTTAAATTATCTTCTGTGCCTCTGATATGAAACAGAAACAAATATGTTAGGCGGTAGAGCAGTTGGTGGGGCACCGGGTTCCATAAAGTGCAGTGCGTTACGCACTCAGGGCGTGGTTTATATTCCCCTGCCTGCCGTAGTTTTTGTTCGTAAGTAGTATTTATTTTTGTGACAAAATAACTGTACTTAATTTATTTTACATTAAAGTATTAATTTAAATAAAAAAAAGTACAATAACATAACACAAATTTTAACATCAATGCAACACCAAATTTGTTTTGCCGCAACACCAAATGTATTTTACCGCAACATAAACGCCACCTTAATGTTGCCAGTATAGTAAGGAAGTAATATCACAAAAGTACTTAATGTGACAGTAATGTTAATGGCTTAACATTTCTCACTTCGCGCGTTGCAACCACGTAATTGTTTTGGCCTGTGCTGTACTTGTGCTTGCCTCTTGTCTTGTAGCCAACGAACAACGTGCTTCGTGCTGGAGGATGCTGGAACTGGCTATTCACGTCAGGGAGGCGTAGAAATTGCCACAAACGAGATCAGCCACAGTGAAGACTGGGACTAGAGAGTTTTGTTAGTTTCAGCCCTTGATGGCGGATAGTCGTTAGCTCAACGGCGGAGCTTTGAGCGCCGTGTCCACTCAGTAACGTGGAGTATAAACATTTCTGTTTAGATAACTTAGTATATTATAACTTTTAGATATACAGAACGTATGACTTGTCTCCATTATTTCACGATCTGTCCGCTTCACGGTCATTCCAGGACGCCACCTCCTCTAGGAAAACGCATGTCTTCAAGTGTTTATGTATTCAAGGGTTCGTGTATTCATTTTTAACTGTCTGAAGGTATAATAATCACAGGGCGTATGGAACGGCAAACATATCCGTCGTCCACCGCGAATGAGGCCATTATTGTCCCATATGGTACACCGTTTATATGGTTTCATTGCCTTCCCATTTTAATGACGTTATTTCTTTATTTAATATATTAATCCTATTCTACATTAACTAGTTTTTAATATATTCCTTACTCGCCTGTTTCTTTTGTTTTTTACTTATTACTTGCAGGCCTTCTTCCCTCAGTCAAGTAATTTTTGTTGTAATTTTGAAAATTTTCCATTACAGTGTTAGAGGTTTTGGTTATTTTCCCCTGTTTCTTTGTATGTGCCGGGTTTTTTTCTTTTTTCACTTCATTGGCTCGCTTTCCGGTCCGGCTCTGTGCAAGAACGATTATTCGTTGGTACACATGTATTTGCATTGTATTTTATTCCTGTATTGCATTCGCACCTTAATAATATGTCATAGTTAATAAAGAAACTATAAAATCAAATGAATATCTGACGTCCACCGCGAATGAGGCGTGTGTTACAGGGCCGTGACTCACCGAGTCCTGCAAGTCGCGACACGTTCGCTGTGGCCGACAGAATTGTCGACCGTTCTTACGGGATGAGGCTTTGCCATGTACAGCACCCGTCATGAATATCCCTCACGTGCAACGTGTTCGCGATCGCGGGCGGGTCGTCTGAATGTGTTCGATGTCGCATGCTCTCATCAGTTCTGTGGCGGAGTTGTGCGGCCAGTGACGTGGCGTCGTGCGTGCCCTTGTGAAGCAGGCGGCGGGAGGTGATTCGGTTAAGTCGGGCGGGCGGTGGCGTTTACAAGTTATTAGTTCGGGGGCGGAGCTACGCGCATTACCAGATTGCAGCCTCCCGCGAGCGCCCCAGGGGGAAGGGGGGTGTCATAAGAGTTTGTGCGCTGCGCTCTCTATAGCCTCTTCAAGGCTAAGCACTTATTAAAGCGAGATTGCAAAACAAATCCCTAGCCCGTAACTGCAGGCATTTTAACCCTTCCAGACCTAATCTGCAAACAACATATTTTATGATGCGTTCTGAACTCAAGTTGTCACAGCACTTGCTTCGTTGTCACAAACAATGAGCTGTAGGCTATATACTCGTCTACGGTGATATGAACCAATTATGACTTAGACCAGTAAGACGGTTTGCTGATCATTTACCCACAGGTAAGTTCATTGAGCTTCGCGGTGTGAAGTACAGAACAAAAATTACCTACACGTGCGTAATGTACGATGGTCTTCTGTATTATGTGTTTCGTTTTGGACTTCGAGGTATAACAGCTAAACCAGGAACTGGTATTTAGGATATTTGTTGTTTCCGTAAGCATCACAATGCTCCGAATCCTTCTTTCACTAATTTGTCTGCATTTGATCTCCGTGAGGTTACATGTTGGAAGACTTGTTTATAATCAGTCTTCAGTTATCATTCGTCTCCTGTTTTGTATTCTCGAAAGAAGATCAAGTTGGAGTTAGGTAATGAAATATGGATTTATAGGAAATTACTTGGTACTATGGGTTAACACAACACTCGCTTTAGAACTAATTTACACCGATAATATTAAACATATTTCAGCTCGGTCTCTACACCAGCTCACTGAAGTCCAGCTGAAGACTGGCTCCAACTGTCTAATTGATTTAATTCGTTTAAGATGTACTGTATCTACGAGTTCATGAAAAATACTTTCGTAAAACATTTACAATTGTACAATTAAAATATCTAGTGGTTTAAAAACTTCAGAAAACAACAGCTCGTAAATTGTATTACTTCTATAGTCTAAGTCCAGGGAATTCTTCGCATTAATGGTATGAGAACTTGCCATTGAGAGCTCCATTTATCCGAAAGGTGNACCCAAAAGGTCATATGCAGTCGATTGTGACGTGATTTTTAAGGAAAGTACTGCAGGTGTTTTATTATATTCTCAAGGTTACTTCAATGACTGCACAGAAAACATTTCACAAATTTGATTTGTTAGTAGAAACCAGAAATCTTTGTGGAATAATTTGCCATCAGGCTAAACAACAAAGATCAATAAGTCACACTTACTGTACCTACTGGAACTAATTTCTTTTCCGGGTGCGCAGCTGATTAAATGAGAATTCTTAATGAGTTTGACGTAATCTGTGTAACAAAACTACACGGATTTTGAAGAGTACTGTATGTTACTGTCGGCGGTGATAGTCGGCAACCAATTCCTGTCAGTGCCGCATTTATTTATGGTTTTGAAAGGTTGAAACAAATCAATAGTTTGATTGTATTGTACTTACACTGACTGAAAGCTTGTTTTTTTTTTCATAAACGAGGAGATAAAGTGTTAGGTCCTAACAGATCTCAGTAGGAAACATTCGTAAACGCGTAAAAAGTTGGTGAATTCAGTCAGTTGGGGATAAGTTAGACTTTAAAAAAAAGTACGCTCCTGTTATTTCTGAAATTGATCCAGGAACTACTTAATGCGTCTTGGAAGTATCGGACGGAGACAATAGGGACCACTTATGACCTGCAGCTGTAAAGGAAGTTACTAATATGGAACTGACATCGGCCTGACAGACAAACGGCTGCGAAGCCAAGCAGGCAGGTCACTCAACTTGAGAATTGTTCTGGTCTATTGTTATTTAATAAAACATAGCTGCAGAAACGTCAGAGAATTACAATGCCCAAAGAGAAATACTGAAACATGCACTGGTAGCTTACCCTAAATTTAAACAGCCTTGCTCGTGCGTCCTTCGTGTTTTACAGATACGCAATCGTGGGCACAGAGCCTGCAAGCGTTGATGTAGTGTTGACGCTTAGTGTCAAAAGAATAACGGTTGAAGCAGTTCAGCCAAATAATTGACCAGAAATAAGACAATTGAGCACTAATAACCTGACATAAAATTTGTAAACTGCGAAAATCAAATACGAGTGTTCGCTGGCCTTTCGTGGCAGATCTTTTTGTGCTTAGAAATGCCGTATCTCCTTTCACGTTCCGAACATATCCTAGACGATACACTTGCGCGCAAGTGTACAAAACTTGTCTGATGGACCATAGATTTTATTAAAATGATAAAATCACAATTATTGTGATTGAATATTTAGCCAGAAATTACCGTCTTCTTATTATAAGTCGTTCTTGTTCCGATGAAAGGAGTAGTGTTTATACACTTATTCCCGCTGATTTGTTGACGTGACAACGTCTTAAATTAGGTTGCGGCTGGGAGTCACTTATGAAAAAGTGTAACGCTCGGTAACNTATTACTTCTATAGTCTAAGTCCAGGGAATTCTTCGCATTAATGGTATGAGAACTTGCCATTGAGAGCTCCATTTATCCGAAAGGTGATATGCAGTCGATTGTGACGTGATTTTTAAGGAAAGTACTGCATGTGTTTTATTATATTCTCAAGGTTACTTCAATGACTGCACAGAAAACATTTCACAAATTTGATTTGTTAGTAGAAACCAGAAATCTTTGTGGAATAATTTGCCATCAGGCTAAACAACAAAGATCAATAAGTCACACTTACTGTACCTACTGGAACTAATTTCTTTTCCGGGTGCGCAGCTGATTAAATGAGAATTCTTAATGAGTTTGACGTAATCTGTGTAACAAAACTACACGGATTTTGAAGAGTACTGTATGTTACTGTCGGCGGTGATAGTCGGCAACCAATTCCTGTCAGTGCCGCATTTATTTATGGTTTTGAAAGGTTGAAACAAATCAATAGTTTGATTGTATTGTACTTACACTGACTGAAAGCTTTGTTTTTTTTTCATAAACGAGGAGATAAAGTGTTAGGTCCTAACAGATCTCAGTAGGAAACATTCGTAAACGCGTAAAAAGTTGGTGAATTCAGTCAGTTGGGGATAAGTTAGACTTTAAAAAAAAGTACGCTCCTGTTATTTCTGAAATTGNAAAAGTTGGTGAATTCAGTCAGTTGGGGATAAGTTAGACTTTAAAAAAAAGTACGCTCCTGTTATTTCTGAAATTGTTCCAGGAACTGCTTAGTGCGTCTTGGAAGTATCGGACGGAGACAATAGGGACCACTTATGACCTGCAGCTGTAAAGGAAGCTAGTAATATGGAACTGACATCGGCCTGACAGACAAACGGCTGCGAAGCCAAGCAGGCAGGTCACTCACCTTGAGAATTGTTCTAGTCTATTGTTATTTAATAAAACATAGCTGCAGAAACGTCAGAGAATTACAATGCCCAAAGAGAAACACTAAAACATGCACTGTAGCTTACCCTAAATTTAAACAGCCTTGCTCGTGCGTCCTTCGTGTTTTGCAGATACGCAATCGTGGGCACAGAGCCTGCAAGCGTTGATGTAGTGTTGAAGCTTATTGTCAAAAGAATGACGGTTGAAGCAGTTCAGCAAAATAATTTACCAGAAATAAGACAATTGAGCACTCATAACCTGAAATAAAATTTGTAAACTGCGAAAATCAAATACGAGTGTTCGCTGGCCTTTCGTGGCAGATCTTTTTGTGCTTAGAAATGCCGTATCTCCTTTCACGTTCCGAACATATCCTAGACGATACACTTGCGCGCAAGTGTACAAAACTTGTCTGATGGACCATAGATTTTATTAAAATGATAAAATCACAATTATTGTGATTGAATATTTTGCCAGAAATTACCGTCTTCTTATTATAAGTCGTTCTTGTTCCGATGAAAGGAGTAGTGTTTATACTTTTATTCCCGCTGATTTGTTTTAGCGAGCCGGCTATCGGAGGCTATTGCGATCACTAGCAGGGGCAAAAATGAAGCGGTCCCCGCCATATTATATTGATCTATTTCCCTTTTGTAACAGATTGTTAACGTCAAATATTAAAAACGAAACCTCAACATGGCATACACAGCTGCGTTACAGAATTTCTGATACCAGAATCGACTCGTTTCAGTCAGTTTTTTCTTCTGTGACATTAAAAGGGGATAAATAATGAGTTGAAGGTTTTAATGGTTACATATGTAGCAAAAACAACCGGAGCAGAATGCTTGGACTTCAAAATAAGTGTTTGAATATTCCCTATGACGTGACAACCCCCGTTTTTAAATACGATATTTAGTTTGAAAAACAAGTTGTGAAGAAATACACATAAATCCAACGCGTAAGACTCCGAGCAGAGTGCAGTTTTCGTTTGAGAAGTGTGAGCTTGCTAATAGCATTTATAGGCCATTCGTGGTTCTTCCAACTTATCTGAAGCCCTGCTGAAGTTCTACTTCCAGGATATACCTCAACCTCATGCAAACAAAGGTTAACCGAGTCTAGAAAATTACACCAGAGGGACAGCGCACCGAATTCGTGCGCACTCAGTGTAATACAATTTTGCATACGAACTATTTATTTCTAGNGCGCACTCAGTGTAATACAATTTTGCATACGAACTATTTATTTCTAGGAATTATCAACATGCCTATTTTCTCCCTATTTTTTATTCATATTAATTGTAAATGAAGTATTGTAATATATAAATGATATGTAAATAAAAGTTCAATTTAATCAAAAGCAAGGGTATTTTATGCTAACAGAAGAGTAAAACGCTTGTGACATGACATATTTAGGAAACAAGCAAGCCCGTCATACCATGGGGTGATTATTCAAAGGGTTTCGTTCAAAAAGTGTGAAGAACCCGCGGATAGACTATAGGAAAATTTTCACGCCAAAATGTTAGTTCTATTTTTGTACTTCCGTTTGTTGTGTTTATTTTTATAAGGTAAAAAAGGGCTGAAGCGGGTTTTTCATNTTTAGTTCTATTTTTGTACTTCCGTTTGTTGTGTTTATTTTTATAAGGTAAAAAAGGGCTGAAGCGGGTTTTTCATGAACATTTAAAGTACGAATCTACCTTGCAGTACAGGCTATCCATCATAGCGTAAGGAACTGTACCATACCTTTGTCTGTATTATTACACCATAAAACTATAGGGTTACCACTGAAAGTCCAATAGAGGTAGGATAACGACATAAAGAATGTACGCCATTTTTGTGGCTTGCGCTTAAGGGCGACCAGTCTCTCGCTCTCAGAGATCCTGCGCTTACAAACCTCGGACACACGGGCAATCCTCCAGCAACGCGTTGCTCCCAAGTCATGCGGGACGCATACTTGCAGGCGCACTGTAACGCCTGCTGCATAGCTACAGGCGACAAGAGTAGAGGGAAAAGAGATGTTCTGCCGCAGTATATCAGGACGTAGTGNACGCCTGCTGCATAGCTACAGGCGACAAGAGTAGAGGGAAAAGAGATGTTCTGCCGCAGTATATCAGGACGTAGTGGACAGTCAATGCCGACCAAGGTGGGTCACTAGCACTGAGCGTTACAAGGTCGAAACGGGAGATATTCCCGACCAACTGAACCAACCGGTGAGTTTTCCATCAGCGAACGACTGCGCTCAGACAACCCTGCAGAGAAACTGCACAGCTTGTTCGCTGTTCATTGAACACTTGTGATACCAACCTTTGAAAAATGGCCCCAGTCCATAAATGAATGTATTGTAACGTATACACTGGCTTCCTATGCTCCCAGTTAGGTTGGTAGCAATGTAGGAGCATAGTTTTATTGTTTTAACGTTGAATCAAAAGCGCGTCGTTTATATTTGTGGACACTAAACNAATGTAGGAGCATAGTTTTATTGTTTTAACGTTGAATCAAAAGCGCGTCGTTTATATTTGTGGACACTAAACAAATTTTATTTGGTTTCTGGCTATTTTATGTAGATAAAAATAACGACTCTCATACTAGTAACGTATTGTCGTTCGTAATATTTTTACACTTACATTTTATCCAGGCAGGAATACAATGGCATGGTCAATAAGAGAGTTGAATATAAGTAAAGACCGAAGAAAAGTAATGACCGAAAGTACTTAACAAAACACACACAACCTACAACAATAAACCGTTATTACCAATACTTTCTTTCCTACCTAGTCCCAGACACATCATGTCTTCGGCAGAGACTGTAACATTTCATGTAATAATTTGGTAAAGGCTATTCACGATAAAGTGAGCACTTTTGAAATCAACCTACGAAAAATGTCACTGTCTCCACCTGCATAAATTTAAATGGGCACAATGACCGGCATGAGCCCAGTAAAGTTTGTAACGACTAAGAGAAAGTAGATCCATGATTTAACGTTGAATTATAAGTGTTAGGGATATATTTCTGAATAGAGAATTTATAACTTTTGTTTTTCCGTTTTGATTAATGCATGTATGTGTAAGAATTAACAAATTTTTAAATAATTTACTTTCCCGATAATCATACAGTTTCATTCGACCAACGCTTGAATAAAGTGGCCAGGTGCTCGGCAATGTTAACTTTACATGTAGTGGAAGAATACGCATACAAGTATGGATTAACCCATTCTCACCCAGTGTAAAGTGTTGAGAACATTATGCACGTGTGTGTTAAGTGTGTGTTGGTTTGACACCTGCCCTCGTATTACTAACGCAGCACGCGAGTCTCTGAGGCCTGCAACAGTAGCACAGAAGAGTTAAGTATACAGAAGTGGCCACACGGAGCCATGGAAACGGCTCTTTGAGTCTGATTGGCTACGGCCCGTTATTGGCTATTCCCTGTTGGCCGGGCTGCCGTCTGGCAAGTAAGTCTCCAAGAGCTGATTGGCGAACTACATTCCAGCGTATTGCTGGCCGGTGAGTACATTTTTCTGGCGTGTGTGGCGAGAGTTCGCAGTTGGCGCCACCATTGCACCTCTGTATTCTCATGTACTCTGTGGCTGTAGGGAGGCTTAGTTCCGAGTGGCCGAGTGTGGCAGGAGAATGAGCTGTGACTGTGGTCACAGCCAATGGACAGATGATGATTAGACGAAATATTTCTACCACGACTTACCGCTCTGTAGATAAACAGCAAGTATTTATTATTAATGTATGTTGCCCCACTTAAATGAAGAATAACTTCATTAACAAGGTACATTCAGTTACGCAACAAAACCTACATTCATGTAAAAAATATTTTAAAAAAAATCAAAAATTACTTTTTTGTTATCTTTTTTAATTGACTGTTGTAGGTGGATGTGCAGGTATCGCTACATAAATATTTTCATTGGCATTTGGTGTTATTTATATGTTGTAGGTATTTAATATTAATACCCGGGCTATGCTTGACCAGACACAATATTCGTTTCGTTATCACAGCAAATGAGCATTCAAATGAGCAGTAGCAAAGCGTAGGCATCACATACCCAGAGGGGAAATACTCACAGTATTGGGTACTGAGTTTTCCAGATTATAGAGTCGGCAATAAATGGTCTTCTGGGTAATTTGTACAACGTCGTGTAGGCAGGGCTGAATAGGTGAAAAATTTTTAACTATGTAATATCTTTCCGACGATTTCGACAATATTTGCTGGAATCGAAATATTTTAATATATTATTACCAATGTCAATGACTTGTGGCATCATGTAGCGTATATAATTAGTTATATAAAAATGAGATGAAATACAGGACTTTAAATTCAAAGGTGCAATATTTTGTATTTTTATGTAACAAATTCAGAGCCTGTAGTAAAAAAAATATATATATATATATATATCCATATACAGCGATTGAATTCTTAGAAAAGCTAAAGGAAACTATCTGGAAGAATGCCACATTTAAATCCTCTTTGCTTTTTTGGTAGTTAACCATAATCACCATAATCACTGTACTGTGACGTCTCTGACCCAACAGCCTTACGGCTGAGACACACTAGAACAGGGAGAGCCCGGGAGACGTGCCAGCCAATCAGGAGAATGAGGGAGTTGGCATGACTACAGCGTTGGCCCAGTACACACGCATCGTCCCGACTGAACACGGGAGTTTATGGTTTCCGGTGTTGTAAAGAAGACAATTTTCGGTGTGTGTCGTACTTAAACTGGCAAAGAACCTGTTCAGTTATGACCGACAAGCTGTGTGTCGACTCTGTGTTCGGTGTCGGTGATACGAACAAGTAACAACACAGAGCTGTAGCACTATTTACTGATCAGTCATCCGCAGGGAACATCATAGTGCACTGAGCCCTCGCCGTGCACAGCACTGGCCAAGATACGGCTTACCCGTGCAACATGTAGTCTTATTGTCTACAGTGGGCATGAGAGGGTTGGCCAAGTCGAGACAACTGCACCGGAGGGACAATGCACAGCACTCGTCAACGCTCAGTTTAATAACATTTTGCATGGGAACTATTTCTTACTGGGTATTACCAACACGAGAATTTTCTCTCTGATTTCATTCATATTAACTGTCAATGAAATTTTATAATTTGCAGACACAATATAAGTAGAAGTTAATTTTTCACCTAAAACAAAAAAACAAAAAACTTTCATTTCAACAGGCGTATAAAATGCTAGTGATACACAGCACATACAGGAAACAAAGATGCACCTCATACAGGAAACAAAGATGCACCTCATACATGAAATGATTTTCATAAGGTTTGTTTCAAAAAGTGTGAAGATAAAACTCATAGATTATAAAAATAACTTAAAGTTTCTGCATACTAAATTTAGCACCTAAAACTGATCTTGAAAACATATTTTTTAACCATTTTCACCACAAAGGTAATAATAATTGAAGTTTAAACTCGCTACTAAATATCCAGGTGCAGAAGCCTAAGCACTGCCTTCCTACACTCGATACTGAA
>NQII01003847.1:206257-222931 GCA_002778355.1 Clitarchus hookeri | reverse complement strand
ACTCGCTACTGAATATGCTGATAAGGCGTGGTGCTACGAGTCTCCACAAGTATGTACAGTTCGATAAGACGACGGCACAGAAAGGTGTTCACTGTGCAGCGTTCAGGAGTAAGGAGTGGTCGGTGTGAGAAGAGAGGAAAAGAGGGGTCGGCAGCCCCTGGCACAGAGGGAGTCTGGGACATAGGGTAGAGGAACTGGGTTACTGGGGTCTCCGCCCCTCGTGCATGCACCATGTCATTGGCACTGCACCCCTGAGACCCTCCTCCACAATCGATACCGCACGCCTCTTAGCATTCCGCACACACTCTTCCGCAGTCCTCTCGCTCACTCCGCGGATAACTACACAGGAACGAACCGCGCCGGGGCCGCAGTGGCTGAGCGGTTAGACTGCTCGCCTCCCGCCCAGGCGAACTGGGTTCAATCCCCGGCCGGTTCATTCCGGATTTTCGCATGTGGGAATCGTGCCGGACGATGCCGCTGGTCAGCGGGTCCTGCCCTTTCATTCCAGCGCTGCTCCATACACACCTCATTTCGCCCTCATAGACCCTTAAGACATCGCTTTTAAGAGTCGCCCAAATCTCTCCACTCACTCTCGAACCGCGACGATTCCTTCGACGTGGGCGTGCCCATTCTCTGATTTGCTGTGCGAGGTTCTGAGATCGAGCCTTGTGTCTGATTGGCTGCTGCGTACTGCGAAATGTTCCCTATTGGCTGGACAGCAGGTTGGCGAGTAGGTTACCAGGCGCTGATGGTCAAACGACTTTTCCGGCGAGTTGTCTGCCGGTGACGCCATTTTGTTGGCGTGTGCGGCTGGAGTTGGCTATGTAAGCGGCCGTTCCGCCTCTGTATACTGAAGTACTCTTTATCTCGGTCCAGGCTTGCTGCGTGGGTGACGACCACAGCGAACTTCAAGCAGTGACACTCTCCACACGAAGCCCGTGAGTAGTGCTTGTCTCGTCTGTCGAACTTCAAGTTTAATCTCCACTCGNGCAGTGACACTCTCCACACGAAGCCCGTGAGTAGTGCTTGTCTCGTCTGTCGAACTTCAAGTTTAATCTCCACTCGCCTGAGCAATGAGCGGAAGATGAAAACGATATGTCTTTTAAGAATTATTGCACAAACAAAAAAATAGCTTCGCTATATGATACGATCATGAAATGAAAAAAAAACTCTACTTGAGTGACACTAGTGTAATTGGCGGACGTGAAGATAACCCCACGGTTTCTGGCTGAAGAGTGGAGAGGTGTGAACGGCTCTTAACATCACGGTCTTGAGAGCCGATTAAGTTGAAGCTAGGTGAGAATGGAGCAGCGCAAGAATGCAAGGGCGGGGAAGTGGGAGATCCCCGAGAAAAACCCCCCGACCAGCGACATCGTCCGGCACGATTCCCACTTGCGAAAATCCGGGAGTGACCCCGCCGGGAATCGAGCCCGGTTCACCTTGGTGGGAGGTGAGTGCTCTGTGCTCCGGAGAGGCGTGTGTGGACAAGTGAAGTCGTGACATGGCGAAAGCAGAGTTCAACATCCGGTGTAACGAGAGATCTTCACAATCACATCTACAAGTTTCGCATTTAGCCTGTTTGGAGCAACAACTTCCTTACACCGCGTGGCGAATATGTTAACCCTGCCACTCGTGAAGAAATATATTATTTTTATGACGTAACAAGGTAATTTAATTTTTTTACTGCTCACTATTATTCTAACCAAAGGTCCGGAATTCGAAGATTCGTATGTAGACAGTCAAGAGTTCTTCGAATTTTCTTAAGTTTTGCATTACCTTCCTAATTAGCTCACAACTTTTTCGGCACTCCCTGGAAGACTCTGGGCCAATAATAAACCTGCAGCGTAAGGCGGGGCCAATCACGAACAAACCGGTTAAGACTAGCACTGACATCTCGCTGGGGCAGCAGCCATCAAGCAAACGACAGCGGCGTGAGTAGGCAATCCGCTGCGCAATCTTACTTAAAGGCAACTGAAACTGCAGAAATGTTCCTGTCTCTAATTTGAACACTCTTTTGCTCCCAAGGGCAAATAAACATTGTGTTTCAGAAAGTAGGTCGGTAGTTATGACTGCCAAACGCACAAGCATATTCGACAGTCATCCTCGCTCAATTTAAATTAAATGTGACAATGATCTTGATCGTAAATGAAGAAAAAATTGTTAAATAAATTGACAAAAAATAACGAATCTTTAGCTTCGCCGGAGACATTTCCTCCATTTCCGCCCACGAGAATTCAGGTTTATAATGCGGCTTGTGATCTAAGTAGCATGTTGTCTAGTTCAAGGCCGATCGTATGTATTATGGACGTTTACATGTGGGTATACTGACGAATGAATTTTTTTTTTAATATATCGAATATGGAATATTTTACATTTTTCATACCCCCATACCTAAAAAAACAACAAAGCCGACGGACAGGCTGCGATTTAGAAGTCATTTAAAATTTTAATAAAATTATTACTAAACAGTTTTTCTATATTTTAAAATTTTTTAGATTCTTTTCTCTGTGTTTCTATTGAATTTTCGTGGTACAAAGACGCCATGCTTAAAGTTATGAACGTGTTAAGAACATCCAACTTGGCCGTCCTCCATACACAACATGGCCGACTGGCCAGATTATCTGACATGGTAAACACCCATAAAATATATATAATTATATAAATCAAAAAAAATAAAAGGCACATATTTACAAGATGCGGTGGCATCACACTGACAAACTTCTTGATGTGGTTCCTTAAGCAAAGCCAAGTGGGTATTAATGGGGCACTTTCTATCTAAATTGAATTTTAAAACAGATACATCTAAACACTTGAAAATCGAGATTTTAGAGTGTATTTTTGCTAAATATCGTAAATGAATTGAATCTTCATCTTCACCCTAACAGCGAACTCTCATTAATAATCCGTTGATGCTAATGTATTAAGCAGTTTGACCCACACTTTACAAAAATTGCCCTCTGTTGAAACTGCCCGGGACCCACCGTTTTTTTTTGTGGGGGTTCTATGTGAGGTATGCATTTTTTACTCTACACTGACTGTGATAAGTGACTAACAAGCGCATACAAACAGCGTCTATACTGTGTTAACGCTCCATCAGCTCTCAACAAACAGGAGGTCCATCCCTGATTAGCGAAATGCTTTGCAGCTTAAAAACTCTCACAATAACTTCTGGTAAATCCCAGCAGCACATTCGAAAGCTCATGGGGTTGTTAAAATGCATGTATTCTTGCTGTGTGATCGCAGAGTTTCAATGTGCGTTATTCTAAAACCGAAAATCTCTCTCTTGCTATTAATGACTTCAGGTACATTGACATTATTTGTAGATTAAATTACAATTAATCTCAAATCATTAAAAACTGAGGGCAGTTAGTTGCCTCTTAACAGGTTTTTCAAGTTAAAGCATTTTGGTAATTTGTTGGGGTGGTGAGGGGATGCAAAGATTCCAGAGGAAATCTTTTTTGGAGACGGGCTTGGCGTGTAAGACTCACCTTGGCACTATGTCTCTACCTAGGACTTTACCAAAACAATTATCCCTACTGTTCTATTTATAACAGCTTTTGGAATTCTATGAAGTTCTGATTGTAGCCTATCAAGATAAAAAAAATACCACGCAACCTAAGAAGGTACATTTCGAATAGTGTAACCCGCAGTTCAGTTACAGATTTCCTTAAAGCTGAATGTTAGCATAGAATGTTTTCTTACTTTTATTTATAATAATTTCGCAAAACTGGATAAATTGCTTATAATAGTTATTTCTTGTAATTATCCTATTCCGAACAAAGTATAATTTAAAACTTTCTATATCCTATTCTCGTAATTATCCTATTCCGAACAAAGTATCATTAAAACAATTTCTATATCCAAAAAGCTGATAACCTCAAAACATACAACTTATACCTAGGGGCCGTGATATTTCGCGAAAAGATTTCGAGACAAGATACAGTCCAAAGCACTCTAGGGTCGTCCAACTTCTTTGATTGGCTAAAAAATGTTCTGGCCCGTGTTAACCTTTTGCGCACGAATCACGAAGGTTCAGTGCTCGAGTTACTTATTCCTGAGTGGCTTGGTCAAAGACGGACACGGCACCAGCAGCCAATGGAGGTATTACAAAACCTGAGGTGTGTACATAGTATTGAAGTCTACTGTGCGCTCCGATTTTTACGCGAAAAGTCACTGGCCCTACTTACACCTATTTGTTCTCACGACGCTTCTCAGAAGTAACACATTTGACTAGGTAAAACATGTTTAAACAAATTTGTAAAGATAACCAGTTGAATGCAGCCTCATCATACTTTCAAACCACAAACCAAGCCCCTCCTCTTATAAATATATATGCAATCATTTAAAGCTCATATTGTAATTATTCCAAACATCCCCAATATCTCCAACCAAAAATTATCTTAAAAATAAAAATTCTATCGCTTCCCTTTTCCCACTTCCCAGTAAAACCAGAACGACATATTTGTTTACATGTTTACCATTTTAATTTTGACAAGAACCGTACAATGTTCTATCGCATAAACTAACACAGTTTGAGACGTAGCGTTGTATAGTATCCATACAAATATTTAAAAAAAAAATTCAGTTAAAAAGATATTTTTTGTTGAAATTCGTGGACAACTCAATATTATTTGAAAAACTTCTCGATTATATTGCATTTCATCGCTGCACACAAGTCAAAGGAAGTGATACTTGAGTGCACGTAAACATAGCTGACACAAGACATAGCCCGAGGCCTTCCTGCAGTACTACTTTCCAGCTTTCCTCCGCCCCGTGCAAACAAAACTTGCCTAGAAAATCTCACCAAAAGGAACAATGCACCGTAATTGTGCGCACTGAGTTAGACAATGTTTTGCACAAGAACTATTTATTAATATGCAAGAGACCTGAAAAATTCGCGGGTTCATTCCGAGACAAGTTGGAATTCACTAACTTGTACGTTCGTGATAATTTTGCAATTGGTCTACGCATTTTTTGAGAACTCCTGGACATGAATGAGCCAAATACAACCATGCAATAAATTGTAGGCCGAATCACCGCCTTGTACTGCCCCAGTAAGCAACCAATAAAATGTTGATATCTGCATTATATATATATAGGACTGTGAGGTCTGGCCTACAGGACATTGAACTCGTGAATTTTTGTATCTCTATTAATAAATTATTACACATATTTTCTCTCAGTTTTTATTTATATAAGTTATAAATAGTATATTATAATTTATAGATGAAATATAAGCAAAAGTTCAATTTAACCAAAATTAAATATACTCTTATGATAACCCAAGTCTAAAACGCTTTTTATACATAAAGTATTTAGGAAACAATAAAACACATCATACATCAGATGATCTTTCAAAGGTTGGATTAAAACAGCTTGAAAATATCGCGAATAGTATATGAAAAATTCGCGTAAATATCTGGCACCGAGCTACACGTTACACTCCTGTATATATTTGTGTCGCAATTCGTTTATTGAGTTGTGCGAATTTGAGGACAAATTTTTCCCTTTTAACTAGGTTGTAGGTGACTGGCACATCTCCCATTATAGTTCTTCGATTTGTTAAAGGCTGCCCAGGTTGTAGCAAACAAACTGTGATCCGATGACAAAAAGCTATACGAACGCACATGCGCTTGAAGTTTACTCTGTGTTTAAATAGTTACGCGAATTTCNCTACAGGACTTTGGACTCGTGAATTTTTTGTATCTGTATTAATAAATTATTACACATATTTTCTCTCAGTTTTTGTTTATAAGTTATAAATAGTATATTATAATTTATAGATGAAATATAAGCAAAAGTTCAATTTAACCGAAATTAAAGATACTCTTATGATAACCCAAGTCTAAAACGCTTTTTATACATAAAGTATTCAGGAAACAATAAAACACATCATACATCAGATGATCTTTCAAAGGTTGGATTAAAATAGCTTGAAAATATCGCGTAAATATCTGGCACCGAGCTACACGTTACACTCCTGTATATATTTGTGTCGCAATTCGTTTATTGAGTTGTGCGAAATTGATGACAAATTTTTCCCTTTTAACTAGGTTGTAGGTGACTGGCACATCTCCCATTATAGTTCTCCGATTTGTTAAAGGCTGCCCAGGTTGTAGCAAACAAACTGTGACATCCGATGACAAAAAGCTATACGAACGCACATGCGCTTGAAGTTTACTCTGTGTTTAAATAGTTACGCGAATTTCACCGGTCTTTGATGACACAGGTTGTTCACTGTTGATTAATACCTTTTGAAATCAAGCTTTGAAAAATGCCAGTGGCCCTACCTGCTTATATCTTAACGGGCAAATTGACTGACGCGCACCTGGTAAAGTTGGTAAAGATTGAGGGGAAAACAGTCCTGATCCTTAACGTTGAATTAAAACTGTTAGATAAACATTCGTGAATACTGAAATTATTACTTTCACTTTCTCTAATTCTTAATTAACATAAGTGTAAGAATGAGCAAATTGGTAAAATACATATACTTTTGTGACGCCCTGCGGGTTTCTATCTCCTCTTTTTACAAGATTTTAGCCCGATCATCTGTGTGATTTCCGACGCTTGCCTGTCCTCGAGGTCAGATGGTCAGCCGAGGCGGCACGAAGAGGTTCAGTTGAAGAGAAATACACAAGAGTGGGTCAGGCTGATAATCGATTTTAGACCATCAAATATAATGTTGAGTATGACGAAATCGTGTAACGAAACGCACTTAAACTTAAGCCGCTTCACGGAAAAACTTAAGACATTTCATTTGGTATTGCCGCCTCACGGCTGTTTGTATTTGCTTGCACAATGCAGAAGTATTGTACCACAGTCACTAAGGAATTGTGATTTCATATGCAAAGTATGCATGGTGGTTACTTGTATTCAGTTTATGAAGATCATTATTGTAGAGTGTATTTTTATAGCATATTTATATACTGATTAATAAAAGCAATAGTTATTATATTCAGCAGTTTTTTCCTCCATTTAAAAACGAACCTGTCGGTTGATGACTTGTAACATTGCCATAGGATACTTACACATTGTTATGAATTTATTTGAAGGTATCGACTAGGTTAGGGTAGCATTTGGAGATAGGATCTGGCTGTAGCAGCTCCGTCTTGTGTATCTGCTCGTCATTATTCTTGCGCTGAATACTGACGCGCCCGGGCAAGCGGAAAACGGATTTCACTCTTTTTACTGATGCCATAGTTTAAATTAACCGACGTGTAAACAAAGTGGTCAGGCGGTAACAATACTTTTACATGTAGTAGAATAACACGTAACGCGATTGCAAGTAGATGGTAAGCAGGGGTTTCGAGACTGCTCAGTTGACTGTGGAATGCCTTTAGCATTCCGTAGGTCGCCGCGGCTTGCAAACCCACTAAGTTGCTTTCCACGCTACGTATTTCACGGCGGACCAAAACATTCAACTTGCTGTGCAGTTCTGCTCGTTTTTAAACCTTCAAACAGCCCGAGACAGCCACTAGGGCACGAGACAGCCACTAGGGCACGAGACAGCCACTAGGGCACGAGACAGCCACTAGGGCACGAGACAGCCACTAGGGCACGAGACAGCCACTAGGGCACGAGACGTATGATTTGTTAAAGACAAGTAGTAAAAAATGAGTTATTATAAGTACACACGAGAATTTTGTTTGATGAAATTATCTGAATAAACACACATAGAAAAACCTTCGTTAAAATATTCAAACGAACACTCTTGCAAAGCATTTGAAATATGAAGTCTGGGAAAAACTCTTCTGCCTATGTCCAAGTGTATCAATGAATGTTTTCACAAATAATACCGCCGAAAATAGCAGAAGGGCAATTGCAAAGATTACTAGAGCATGTGATGTTATTTGAGACGGAATTTCGAATAAGACTTTTGTACAGAGACAAAATATAATTGAAAGGGCTGCAGGATACATTTTTTTTATATGTTATATACTCACTCGTACCGCCAGCCCCTCGCTCCATCTGTTTGCCTGTTATCTTTTTTTACTTTTTCACATTAGATTGGGGTTTAAGGCGTGCATACAGGTAATGGTTTTATTCGTGTTCTCNGTTATCTTTTTTTACTTTTTCACATTAGATTGGGGTTTAAGGCGTGCATACAGGTAATGGTTTTATTCGTGTTCTCTTTAAGCAGGAACAGTACCTAATCGACTCGAAAGGAAAGGAAAATGTCGCATTTTTAACTACTTACTTCTGCTGTCAATATATGTATTTAAGAACCTCAGCTTTCTGTTAATTGGCTGCTACCCTAGTATGCAGCAGCCAGTTTACTTCAGAGCAGGTGACACGGGATTCGGTGCTTGTTTACTTGCAGGTCTGTTGTTGGCTCAGAGTTCAATTGGGCGTGCCGGTAAAATTATGTATCAATTGTTAACATGAGAGCAACTCATAAGTGTTTGAAGACTAGCTTGCCCTACAATTGCACCGTAAAAATTTTCTCGTAAACTTCATAAACTCTAATGGAAGTTTTTAACCTATACACTGTTTGGAAATAAAACCACACACCAAGCTGCAGATATAGGAATGTTTAGCGTCGCTACTATACAAAGTTGAGAACTTCCCTAGGCATTTGACTGTTTCCTGAGCAAATGTAGGAACACTACAATGAATGTATAGGCAAGAAAATTACCGTTCCCCCGTTCTAACTAAGCGTATACCCTGGTATGGTGAATTCCGAATAATTTCTTGGAGTGTAATTCGCGAAATATTCAATTCCCTATCAGTTCATTAGCTCACCCAGTGATGTGTGAGCCTGTGCTGGGTGATCGGTAGCGGCATGAATAATTCATGACTTTGAGCACCAGCAACGTTTACGAGGCAGTAAGGAGCTGCTAAAACCGCGTTCCTGTGGCTGCAGACCAAACTCCGAGATGTTATGTGCTCGTTTGACCTCTGCCACTATGGCACTTTCCAAGGTCGCTCAGCGAGTTGTGAAGGCTCAAGTGTTGTGCAATTAAATAACAGCATGGCGGCCACAGTGGTGACAAACGCCCTTTAGCCGCCGTAGCCAATGCAACCACGGATTGCTCTCAAGTAGTTATAGGGCGGTCAAGTCTAGCATGCCACCGAAAAATAAGGCTGATTTTGTACGTCTCTAAAAACCAGTTACAGGCAAAACAGTGATGGCACTGGGCGCTGAGCCAATGAGTGTGTAAAAACACAGAGATGAAATCGCCTGGCGGTTCCTTTGATAAGTCAGTACCGTTTCGCTGACTGGCTGTGCGAGCTCTGATAACGGGCCTTGTGTCTTATTGTTCACTGTGAACGATTCGCTATTGGCTAGGGTATCGTCTGGCAAACAGGTTACCAGCCGCTGATTGGCGAACGGCGTTCCGACATGTAGCAGGTCAGTCACGTCAATTTGAAATCGTGTGAGGCTGGAGTTCGCTGAATAACCGGTCATTCCACTCTGTATACTGAAGTACTCTGTGACCAAAAGGGCTTTGCTATGTACAGCGCCGCGTATATACGACATTCCTCTGCAACACGAACACGACCGTGACAACAAGGAATGTCTGGATGAGAGTGGTGGCGGCAAGGGCGAGAGAGTACTTGAGGCGCGTGTGCATGTCGCCCTTATATTGACGCTGCTCGCAGAAGCGAGCTGCTGCTGTTCACGGTGCAGTAATCCCGGCAGGTGGTCAGCGCTTGACCCTTCCCCTCTCCTCACTCCTTCTCTACAGCGCTAATAGGTTCCGCCTTACACTCCGCCAGATAATTAAATCTCCCGTGGCTTCAGTCTTGTCCGTCTGGAAGGTAGCTGCTTCGCGTTCAGCGGCTCCAGCACCTGAGTTGTAGATGACACATGCGGACTTATCCTTTGGCGTTCTAACTACATAGATCCAGTTGTACTTGACACGTGCAGACTTATCCCTTGGCGTTGTAACTACACAGATCCAGTGGTAGTTGACACATGCAGACTTATCCCTTGGCGTTGTATCTACACAGATTACTGAGTATCATGCGAATTCATTCTGTGGTAAAGGAAGGCCTCAAACACACACATTACTTCATTGCACTATCAGAAGTGACAAGAGAACATTTCGCGTTTGAAATACCTGTAGGCTAGACTGCACAGCCCTAGACTATGTAGTCTGAGCCACAGAGTACTTACGAATACAGAGGTGAAATAGCCGCTTATTCCGCGAAGTAAAGCTCGCACTCCACCAAAATGTCGGCCCCGGCCAGAAAAATGTCGGAACGCCGTCCACCAATCAGCGCCTGGTGATCCTCTCGCCAGCCGGAAGCCCAACCAATAGATAACCTTCCACAACACACATTAGCAAATCAGACACAAGGTCCGTTGCCAGATCTTAAGACCTTACACCAGGTGGCACGGAATTCGGTTCTTATTTCCTTGCAGGTCTGTTATTGGCTCAGAGTTCACCTGAGCGGGTATATAAAACTGGGGCAGCAACCAATGAAAAAATATCCGAGGCTCCAAAATACACAGGCCCGTGGAATCTAGACTACACACTTGCAAAAGTCTAATTATGTGCCTAAAGTACTGATGTTACAAGTACAGAAATTTTGTTATATGTAAGCCACCAGTAACTGATATTGATGTTAATTAAATATATTGTTATGCTATTAATGTAAACTTATTTTTGCACAAAAAGAAATATTACCTACGAAGAAAAAATTTGGAATGGGGGTGGGGGGCGGGGGTAATCGAACTCGCACCTTTTGTGCATGACGATCTTCAAGTCACGAAATCCA
This sequence comes from Clitarchus hookeri, assembly GCA_002778355.1. Taxonomy (NCBI): domain Eukaryota; kingdom Metazoa; phylum Arthropoda; class Insecta; order Phasmatodea; family Phasmatidae; genus Clitarchus; species Clitarchus hookeri. Next base: position 212,206 of record NQII01003847.1, on the reverse strand, counting down.
ACGTCTTATCAAATGCTATATTCCAACATGTTGAACTGTGTTTCATACTGTATTATACATAGAGATATGGAAAACTGCGACAATTTATTGAACCAGCATAGTTTCTATAACACTCTAACTAGTTTATTCTTTAATGATTGGATGAACAAGTCGGCTAAGTTGTTTCCAGATTAATCAGGAACGTTTTGCCTTATAGTATCAGAATCCTCACTGGTTCAATGAAAGGGATAGTATCTTCATTCGTGCACGACAGCCAATAAGGAAAGAAAACTGTCGGACATGTGTACGGTACGTTGAATCCGAGCATACCTTCAACTTTTCCCGCGATAAAACACAATTTCTAATTATACAACGTATGACTACAAGCTGCAGTACTCTTTCGTTACGTAAATATTTTTCATGCTCTAAAACTATACGCATATTTGGCACACACAAACAGTTACGCTGTTCGTCGTATCCGCCATTTTATAGTGTCGAGTCAGTGTAAACCGGTGTTGGCTGGACAATACTTAAGTGTCACAGTAACACAAATATTTTGTTCTTCCTGTTATTTTTAGCGTAATACAACTTTTGGTTGCAGCAAGATTACTTAGAGGGGTTTTATTAATGCCAATAATTTAACAGTATATTTGCATTTAAGTAATATAATATCTTGTAAATTTTTAACATGATTAACTTTGTAACAACATTATTAATTTTACTATAACAATACAATTCAAAGAAATGGCTCAATAGTAATTATCTCGTTGCAACAAAGTCAGATTTTTTTTGTATAGGTTGTTTAAAGTGAGACATTTTCCTGTCCCTATGCTGAAATGTTGCACGCTTAACTGCGATCATTGTACAAATCTTATTTATCAGCATTGTAGGAGCCGCGGTGGTGGTGGTTAGAGCGCTCGCCTCCCACCAAGTCGAACCGGGTTCGATTCTCGGGGAGTTTTGCTCCTAGATTTTCGCATTTGGGAATCGTGCAGGTCGATGCCATTGGTCGGCGGGTTTTCTCGGGAATCTCCCGTTTCCTGCGTCCTTTTTTCCGGCGCTGCTCCATACTCACATCACTAAACCCTCATTGGCTCTCAAGACCTCGTTGTTAAGAGCAGGCAAAATCTTTCCACTCCGCTACACCATTGTCTGATCCCACGCACATACGAAATAATCAACACGTTAAGTAAGTATGTACTTGGAGATATTCCAGAGAAGCTAGAAGTGAGTCGCCCATGTGCACACCAGTACAGATTACACGTACATTCCCACTTGCCACCTTCTTACTGTTCAATAACACACCGGACTCCGCACTATGTACCACAAAGTAGATAAAAACACTGGCTATACGAAGGGACACCCAAACTTAGAAAAAACATTTCCGCACATCATACATTTTAATACCCTACGGCGTACCTGCAGTTTTCTTTTGCGTATTGGCAGCGTCTCATTGTGAGAAGACATTTCCCTACTTGACTAGTCAATCAGAATTAGATAACTCCATTACTGCAGTCTGTGATTCGCGCACAGATACCAAAGACGCTCAACAAGGAACTCCATCCAATCACGAAAGTTAAAGTGTTATGAAATAAAACAGGACGTGAAATCGTTTCGCGGAAATGGAGCGTCCCTAGCTATGCGGTTCCTTTGATGTGGGAGAACCCACTCTCTCATTGGCTGTGCGAAGATCTGGCAACGGACCTTGTGTCTGATTTACTAACGCGTGTTGTCAAAGGTTCTCTATTGGTTGGGCTTCCGGCTGGCGAGAGGTTTACCAGGCGCTGATTGGTGGATGGTGTTCCGACATGTTGCTGACCGGGGCCGCCATTTTGGTGGCGTGCGAGCTTTACTTCGCGGAATAAGCGGCTATTTAACCTCTGTATTCGTACGTACTCTGTGGCTCAGACAACATAGTCTAGGGCTGTGCAGTCCAGCCTACAGGTATTTCAAACGCGAATTGTTCCTGTCACTTCTGATAGTGCAAAGAAGTTATGTGTGTGTTTGAAGTCTTCCTTTACCCCAGATAGAATTCGCATGATGCTCAGAGATCTGTGTAGTTACAACGCCAAGAGATAAGTCTGCATGTGTCAAATACAACTGGATCTATGTAGTTACAACCCCAAGGGATAAGTCTGAATGTGTCAACTACAACTGGATCTATGCAGTTACAACGCCAAAGGATAAGTCTGCATGTGTCAACTACAACTCAGCCACCGGAGCCACTGATCGAGGAGCAGCTACCTTCCAGGCGGACACGACTGAAGCCACGGGAGATTTAATTATCTGGCGGAGTGTACGGCGGAACCTATTAGCGCTGTAGAGAAGGAGTGGGGAGAGGGGAAGGGTCAAGTGCTGACCACCTGCCGGGATTACTCCACCGTGAACAGCAGCAGCTCGCTTCTGTGAGTAACGTGAATGTAAGTGCGACCTGCTCACGCGCCTCTGTCTGTTATTGGCTAAGAGACCACCTGGGCGTCACTAATAATCCGTTATACAATTGTAAACATAATACAAATATACACGTGTTTGAAGTCTTACTAGTCTGTGAACGAATTCGCACAATTTTCCAGTCACCTAGAAGTCGTTCATTATAAAGGACTAGAAAATTTCGTGAATCGATTTTAAGACAAGCTGAACCTTAAACACATTTATATTTATGTTATGTTTCCAATTGGATCACAGATTGATAGTCACGCCCAGGTGAACTCTGAGCCAGTAACAGGCCCGCTGGAAACAACCACCAAACCCCGTGCCACTGAGGTAAATCTTGATACACAATGCTGCAGCAGCCAATGAAGAAGTTGCTTAGGCTCGCCCGGCTTCTTTGATTGGCTAAAAAATGTTCTGGCCTGTGTTAACCATTTGCGCACGAATCACAAAGGTTCAGTGTCGGAGTTACTTAGTCCTGAGTGGCTTGGTAAAAGACGGACACGGCACCAGCAGCCAATGGAGGTATAAAAACAGCCGAGGTGTGTATATAGTATTGAAGTCTACTGTGCACTCCTTTTTTTACGCGTAAAGTCACTGGCCTTATACATAGGTATGGCCGTGGAGTTTATCGCACAAATCGATTGAAACGCGTATTTTTCCCTGTCCCTGGTTATCGTTACGGGCGCCGGGTTCTCGCAAAACTAATCCGCAACTATTTGTACACTAAAACACTTTCATTCAGATACACTAGAGTTAGCGCCACCTATTTTTCGCGAGAACATTTACGCCGAGGCTAGACTTCAATATCCTATGTGCAAACTTGCACCCTTCATTTGGTTATTGGCCGCTTGTCTCTGCGCGAAGACAGTCTGTTACATGAGTGAACCAATCAGGATGGAGTTCCCCCGATACTGACCTTCCGTGATTAGTGGGCAGACAGATAAGGCGCGCAACACTTCAAATGATCCAATCACGAAAGTCGTTCTGAAGTGCGTTGGCATAAAACTTTTTCTGAAATATTTTCGCGAAAAAACTGGTGCCTCTAACTATAGTGATTGGAGTATAGTAATCGCGAGGCGTCTTATATGTATTATTGAGAATTAACGACGATCGGTGACGGAGTAACTTAATTCTGATTGACGCAGTCAGGTACGAAACTATCTTCTCACGTGGTGAAAGAACGAAAGAAAGTTACACGTGTGCATACAGGACATTGAAGTGTAGTCTGTACAAACATATTTTTGCGAAATACAAGTGAGCCTGGTACTGGCAGTGCAGTTCGAACAGCGCGAGGAAGGTCTAGTATGATCTGCGCCGACTATCCACCGCACCCCTCGTGAACAGCGCGGACTGTACAGCCACCCCACGACGCGACCTCCTTGTCCAATCTTAAGCAATATTCCAGGGGCGCTCTCGGCCAATATGTCTGTGCCCATAAATCACTGTTAGGGGGGAAATATGAGGTAATTTATATGGAAATACACGAGGAATCTTTGTGTCATTTAGAGCAAGATATGAATGAAAAATTCAGTGTGTGGCAACTGCTGACTGCTGGAAGGGGTGTGTGTTACATCGCCCTGTGGCTCGCCGCTGTGGGCAGTCGGTGGTTCGATACCCTTGGAGGGCGACCGCCCACCGCAGGTCTCGCTGCAAGAGTGGCTCATGTACACCGCGGCCCGACTCCCCCTGCAGTTATCCCCCTGATGTGCGCGCAACGAGCCAGTCACGGTCTCTCACACCGAGTCTGGTGGGAGATTTGTGTGGCTCTTAACATCGAGGTCTTGAAAGCCGACGAGGGTGAAGCGAGCTGAGTATGGAGCGGCACCGGAATGAAAGGGCGGGGGAAACGGGAAATCTCCGGGAAAACTCACCGACCAGCGGCATCGTCCGGCACGATTTCAGCACGCGAAATTTCGGAGGTGAGCCCGCCGGGAATAGAACCCTGTTCGCCTAGGTGGGATGCGAGTAGTCTAACCATTACTTCACCGTGGCCCCCCAGAATACTTAGAGGTCAGCATAATTGTACTAGATAGAGTTTAGCCCGTTGAGTCATCGTTTGCATGAACGATATCTAAGCGAGGTACCGCACCGAGCGAGGCATCTGTGACCCGTCTTCCTAGCGGCTAACCTGATTCGTAGAATTTTCAACACCTCTTCGACATAAGTGGTTAGGCATCGAGCACGGCCGTTACAAGAGCAGCGCTGATCATAACATTGTGTGATTGCAACACTTGAACATAGAAGTTAATGTGTGGCTGAACGAGTTAAGACAAGCTGCACGTGAGTCACCTACTGTACAGGTTATCCGCGACTTTAGAAACGTCACATTTGATTGGTCACTTTTCAAAGATACCCTTGTCCTGTTGGACAACGCCACATCAGAATTTAATTATTGGTTGACTTTCATGGAAGGAATTCCGAGTTGGCTGTGTCCAGCCTAATTTTGTTTTGTACGTAACAGTCTGTCTAAACTATCATATTTATTTCAATATCTGCACAAACATTTATTTTTAACTTTTTTATGGGGAGATAAATATTCGGACGTGTCCCACCAGAGCACAGAGTACATAAATACCCAGATACGAAATGGTGAGGCAGTTCCTTTTGGTGAGCACGTACCCATTCTCTGATTGGCTGTGCTAGGCTCTGGGAACGGGCCTTGTGTCTGATTGGCTGATGAGGGCTGCGAAAGGTCCCGTATTGACTGGGGGGAGCTGAGTGGTGAGTAGGTTATAAGGGGTGTTTCCGACATGTTGCTGGACAGTTACGCCATTTTGCCTGGAGTTCACGGAGTAAGCATATATTTCACCTCTGTATTATTATTTACTCTGCGACTGAGTACTGAGCCTCGCTGTGTACAGTTATGGTCATAATTTACCTTCCGGTTCAACACGCACGAACGTGAACGTAGTGAGATAACACGATACAATTGCATGGTGTCTCGATTGTTAAAGGCTGTTAACTGTTAATTGAGCAGTTTGAAATCAACTTTCCAAAACTGTCACGGCCCCAGCATATATCTCAACGGGCACACATACTGGTAAGAGAGCAGTAAAGTTGGTAAAGAAAGACGGAGGGAAAGTAGTTCGGAGACTAAAGGTTGAATTGGAAGGGTTATTTAATTATTTTTTAATACTATAATGATATATTTTTCTTAGTGTTTTTGATGCCTTTAAATGGAATAAATACGACTTCTGAGAAAAATTTACTTTTTTGTAATAATTTTACAGTTTCACTTTCCCAGCGCATGAATAAAATGATGAGGCACGTGTCAATGGCGGAGTAGTACACAATGTGCATGCAAGTAGATCTTAAGCAGTGCTTTCAAAAGTGCTCAGATCACCGTGAACAACATACAAGAACCCTCGGGGAGGACACACCAGGGACTGCACAAGTAGTTGTTTCCGTCGAGCAGTGGAGAGGTTTTTTTATTCTCCATCGTGTCGCTTGCAGAGGAGAGGGATCAAGCAGTGTGTTCTTGGACACGCGCGCAGGGTGCAGGGTTTCTCGTGGTGCTCCTGCGCATCTCCCGAGGGG
>NQII01003847.1:184985-206120 GCA_002778355.1 Clitarchus hookeri | reverse complement strand
GCTACAAGTGCGCCCTGGGGAGGAGGCCCCATACTCCTGTGTTAGAGCGCGCCCCGCCATAAGTCATCCGTCGTGCGGGCGCCGTAAGTCCGCGAGAAATTGCCTGTGCCTTGGTGACGTCACGGGGATTTATGAACTGGGCGAGTTGCCCCTTAGCTTTTCCGCCTCCCCTCCTACCCTCCCTCACTCCCCCATCTCCCCCTCCCTTCTCCCTTGGAAACTGTAATGCCAAAGAGCTCTGGAATTTCCGAGCTTCATTTGATGGTGAAGCTACTATGGCCATAAGTTCCCTTCTGCAATGATACGGATGCGAAAACTGTAATGTTTTTAAAATTTTATACAACTGACTAGCGAATGTTTATGGTATTATGAGGAAATAATTGAATTTAACCGTGAAGACAGAATACGTATTTAATATAATCATTATCAGATAAAATAAATAAAAGATATTGGCGAGGGAGGTCCTAATCAATTACTAGGGACAGGAAAATTTCTCGTTTTAAATTAACTGTGGGCCAGACTCCATTGTCATCTGTATCTGTAATCCTCGGCATTGTGCNTGGCGAGGGAGGTCCTAATCAATTACTAGGGACAGGAAAATTTCTCGTTTTAAATTAACTGTGGGCCAGACTCCATTTGTCATCTGTATCTGTAATCCTGAGCATTGTGTCCATTGGCTACTGCATCGGTGAGCAGCCAGTTGTACCTCGGACAATGTATTACGGCATTTGGAGCTTGTTTTATCGCTTGTCTGTTATTGGTTCCGAGTTTACTTGGGCGTGTCTAATAAACTTGATCCAATCGAAAACATAACAAAACTACACATGGTTTTTAAGTCAAACTTGTCCTTAAATAAATTTGCAAAATTTTCCGGTCCTTATCAATTAAAATATATAACTTACATGAATGATACCGTTGCCGGAGGCTGAGTGTTGAGTTGGAAAGCGACGAAAGGTACGACAAGCTGCATCTTCATCTCGGCGTGGGTCCTCAGACAGACAGACAGGCCCCGTACAAAGTGTACGGAACCGCCACGCCAGTTCGCATCTGTGTATTTATCTACTCTGTGACGTATCACGCTTCGTGATCAATCTCTAGCGCGTAGGTGGATAACGTTCGGATCTAGGGGCCGCGGTGGTGTAGTGGTTAGATTACTCGCCTCCCACCTTGGCGAACCGGGCTCGATTTCCGGAGGGGTCGCTCCCGGACTTTGGCATAAGGAATCGTACCAGACAATGCCGCTGGTCGGCAGGTTTTCTCGGGGATCTTCCATTTTCCCCGCCTATTCATTCCGACGTGGCTCAATGCTCAGCTGGCTTCACACTCATTGGCTCTCAAGACGTTGGTGTTAAGACCCGTCCAAATATCTTCAATGCATTCCACTTAAGCTGGGCAACTCACGACTATACCGTGTCCGTGAATCCGCCTAGCCATTGTGGTTTATGAGAATGGTAAATTATTTTATCATACATCGATGACAGCATTGCTTAGATGTAGAAACCAGGAAATGTCAGGAATTCATTCGGCAACGTACTTGCAGGTTCGTCACTGGTCGGAGGTCATCCGGGGCGTGTCTAACCCACTGTGGTCCAATATAAGCAGAAACTCTGATGTGCTTGTCATTGAAGTTTATCTGGTCCTCAGATGAATTCGCTGTACTCCCGAGTCTCTACGCATTTGTACTACACGTACATAAAATACTCTTGTCTTTATGTTAGCTTATATAAAGGTGTAGGTGCTTGTGGGGGGAATATCGCATCAGGAGAGACAGCATCTCTTCAGGAGAATATCTTTCAGTAGGAGGTGAAATTGGATATGTAAAAAATACGTAAAAGGATATATTATGATACCATAGAAAGGAAATGTTATACTCGTAATGGTGATGTTCCAGTGTTCCGATTTGGACTGAGAGTGACATAGTTGCCTATTGGTGCAGTAGTCACTTGCCTCTTGATCTCATTGGCAGCTTATATTTTCGAATTTTAATTTTTATGCAACTGGTAAATATCTCTGAAGAACATTATTAGTTGATAAAAGTGGGATACCAACACAGACAATTAACCAAGTCAAGCATTCTCTTGAAACGTACACTGTAGCATTTTAACTAAACCAAAATATGAAATAGTATATGTTATATAATTTAATGGATAGTTATTCGAATACATATATGTGTTATATTCAATCAATCATTCATATAAAAATAGTTATTTTAATGACCAATCTAAACAAAAATTTCCTCCAAAAACGAGATTTCTAATGGAAATAAGCGTTTTGTTTGCTTTGAATGAAAATTTTATAAATTAGATGTTGTTAATATTTGCAATTGTTATTATTACACGTCTACAATTTCTGCAATTAATTGACATTGCCAGAATAATACCAGTACTGTTTACGAAAGAAAAACGTTTTCGGGAATACACTGTAAATATTGTTTTTGAATTTGTTTAATAAATATTTGAACACTAACTCTCAAAATTATTTTTGTATCACGACAAATAAATTATAGCAAATTTCACGACAAAAAAATTAACGTGAAGTGTGTAAAACTAATGTTGACTTTTAACAAGCAAGTGCTGTAGACTTCAAGTTTATCATATACATTGAGCTGCACACACAAGTTTNACTAATGTTGACTTTTAACAAGCAAGTGCTGTAGACTTCAAGTTTATCATATACATTGAGCTGCACACACAAGTTTGTACGTTTTATGACATGACGTAATGTAAATATGGAATGTTTCAGCTGCAGAGTTAGAAGGAAATCAAATAGTTTCTANTACGTTTTATGACATGACGTAATGTAAATATGGAATGTTTCAGCTGCAGAGTTAGAAGGAAATCAAATAGTTTCTAAATACTCGTTTGTAACCAGCGCAGAATGTAAGGTTTCTGGGGTGCGAACCCACAACCTGCAGTGAGGGAGGTGACAGGGCAGTTAGCGCCAGGGGATTAGGGGGTTGTTGGGTTGAGATGAGGGTATTCCCGACCTAGGAGACGCCCCCACGCCGACAGTTAATATCAGGCGCGTTCGTTGCTTGCCTCGTCGCGGGGGGAGGGGGAGGCAGTAAATCATTCCCCCAGGACTACACGCAGGAATGTCGGGACGCTAATGGAAGACACCGACACTTCCGTAGTTGCTGCCCCTTCCACGCTGGACCACCCCCTCCTCCTCTCCCCCTAGTCCGGGGAAAAATGTAATATACCTCCGCCCACCCCCCGGCCTATCGTATACTTCTTATAGCGCGGCGTCGGTTAACAATATCGCCCGACCGACTTTCTGTTGGCCGCCAGCAGGAGGGTTCACCCACCACCAAGGCAGTGAGTGTGTCTCTTAGAGACGGGTCTGTTGCAGTTTTCTTCTGTATCTGTTCCAAACTGCTACAGATACGGGCCTGTATCTGATACGAAGTATCTGATATGTACCAGGTACAGGAACCCCCGAGCTTCCCGAGTGCGCCGCTGCTTCGCCAGTCTCTCGAGTAACAGGTTCGCACTATGAGGCGGGCGTGTGACAGGTACGCAGTATCATATACGCGTGTTATCAAGTACGCGCGTTATCAGATATTTTATAGTGAAACAAAGTATGGATAAAAACAAGATCATAATAAAAGATTTCATTTGNGTACGCGCGTTATCAGATATTTTATAGTGAAACAAAGTATGGATAAAAACAAGATCATAATAAAAGATTTCATTTGCGCGAAAATGTTTTAGAGAGGATAATGAACTTGCTCTATGTAAATCGTGGAAACAAAAACTTAGTTTTAAATAATCCTCTTTTTTTAAACTAAACTACTTATCTATGNGTACGCGCGTTATCAGATATTTTATAGTGAAACAAAGTATGGATAAAAACAAGATCATAATAAAAGATTTCATTTGTGCGAAAATGTTTTAGAGAGGATAATGAACTGGCTCTATGTAAATCGTGGAAACAAAAACTTAGTTTTAAATAATCCTCTTTTTTTAAACTAAACTACTTATCTATGCAGTTTCCGAATCTAAATAAAGAAATTGGCTTTCGTCTTTACCGCACATGTTGAATACAATCAAAAATGTATTGTATCAGAATTACGTGGAACAGCAGACGCAACATACAGGCGGCGAATGTTAAACTGATACTAAATGTACCTGATACTTCGGCAGTGTACTGATTTACATGTGTGTATCAAATGCAATGTAGCAGGTCGATACTCTGTGACCCACCTCTAGTGTCGCTGTTATACCTCAGTGGCTGCAGTGCCTGTCGTGCTCGCTCGCGGCTCTGTGTCGTCACAGAGTAGATAAACACACAGAGACGGATTGGCGTTGCGGTACCTTTCACGTGGGCGTACTCATTCTCCGGTTGGTATGGGAACTGGCCCAGCCCCTGATTGGCTACCGTGTGCTGCGAAATGCACCCTGACTGGCCAGCATGTTACCACACACTGATTGGCGAACGGCGTTTCGACCTGTTGCTGGCTAGTGACGCCATTTTGGTGGCGTGTGTGGCTGAAGTTCGCGGAATAAGTGGCTATTCCACCTCTGTAATACTATTTACTCCATGGCACTTTTATCACAGAGTACTGGAGTGTACAGCACTCACAAATGTTTACCCAACACTTACAATTCAACGTTCATACATGAAACTACTTGTCGTGCGTCGTTGGCAATTGTACTGTGTGCCTGTCACTNCTCAGTACGCCTGTCACTCAGTACACCTGTCACTCAGTACGCCTGTCACTCAATAAGCCTGTCACTCAATACGCCTGTCACTCAGTACCCCTGTCACCCAGTCCACCTGTCACTTAGTACGCCTGTCACCCAGTCCGCCTGTCACTCATTACGCCTGTCACTCATTACGCCTGCCACTCAGAACGCCTGTCACTCAGTACGTTTTCAAAACACCATAGAGTGAAGAGTAAGTAGACCGCTCTCGCTGGCTGCGCACAACGAATCTCCGTGTCTCAAAATTGNCAAAACACCATAGAGTGAAGAGTAAGTAGACCGCTCTCGCTGGCTGCGCACAACGAATCTCCGTGTCTCAAAATTGAACTGTTTTTCTACCAACACGACTTGCATGAAACAGCGTGGATTGGATTGAGGTTAGAATACGGATTAGTAAACAAGTGCTTTGAGATGTTTTTGTACTTCCTCTAACCAATTTGTAGCTAGTGCAGATTGATTAATTTCAAATTGGTCAAAGTATTATATTAATATAAAAGTGCTTGTCATTTAAAAATTCAGATATAAACAAACACGTTCACCATTGTCGACAATGCGACTTTGACAGTTGTGTTGCTTTGCGGTATGTCAATTTCGGGTACATGCGCATATGACGAATAATCGGTCTGCTTCATCTTTATTTAGTCTATGTGAAATACAAGCAGGAATGGGCAGTGACATTTTCAAATGTTTAACTTGAAAAGTGCTCAGCTAACAGTGAACCGCTTGTGTGCTCCGAGTAACCACTTCTTCTCGACCCTCCAAAAAGCCAAACACACAACGTTGTCATGTTCGGAGAATTTAACAAATTCACATAAAAAAAAGACTGCGGAAAAAATCCATGACCTTGAGATCGAACAGGTTGAATAACTTAGCCCCCCAACACAGCTGTATAATTTATTTCGTTAAGGGCTCAGTTCATTAGTAATAAAACTGTGGCGGCAGCGTCGCGTGTTTGAAGACGATATTTCACGTCGGATTTTATAATTGCATAAACATTCTGTATGCGCGATCGTGTGGCCGACTTGTGTAGCGACAGAGCGATGCCTGAACCGAACTCGAAACTTACGTAACTCGGCTTTGATGAACGCCTCGAGAACTTTGGCGCTTCTTTTCACTGGCGTTTATTCCACGTGCTGTAGGAAGATTTACGCCGGCCAGCTTGGTCAGGGAATAAGCACCGAAAGGCAAACAGTTTAAGGAAACTGCGGGGACAGAAACTGCCGCTACTCGTGTGATCTACGACCTCGGGCAGAACACGGCCCCTGGACAGCGGGGCGTTCGTTCCTTTTTTAAATTAGAGATGCTCTGCTTCGCAACCGTCTCGTGCTATAAACANTCCCTGGACAGCGGGGCGTTCGTTCCTTTTTTAAATTAGAGATGCTCTGCTTCGCAACCGTCTCGTGCTATAAACAAATGCAAGGGGTATGTCATGTTTGCGTGTAACGACATCTGCGCGGCTTGTGGTTTTCTAACAGGACTTGCCAGCAAGTACTCTTGCTTCGATTATTATAAGTTAGTCTAGCGTGTGTGGTTAAATGCTTATGTTGCTGGCACTGTAAATAAAAAAAATAAAGTCATTGCTACCAAACCAACTTGCAGACATTAAATGTGCTGTCATTTGAAGCAAATATATGAACTATATCCCATCATTTCACCATAATTACAAACGAAATTCTCATTTTTTAAACTTTCGCAACACAAAAAAAAATTAAAACTAACTCACTTGCTGATAGAGATAATTTATTTTGTAACAGAAAACCATTTTTAACTTAACATTATATAACCACAATTGGAAAAGCATCTTTGACAAAAAAAAATGTAATATAAAGACAACTTTGCATACATTTAATTTGTGGGAGCTCTTGAATTTTTGTCTATTAACATTCTGAAGGCATGCGCTAAAATAAATTGATATAATATCTCTCAGTTTCCCTGGCTAACATATTTGTAGATGGTTAGGCCTTTTTGGTTTATGTTTCAAATACATCAAAACCGTAGCTCTGACACGTAAATTTGCAAAAAAAAAAAATTGTGGAATATAATATTTATTTATTTTCCGCGCATGGTATTGCTCGTAATGTGTAAAAGACGGCCAGTGTTTCGCAAAAATATGAGTTAATAAGCTGTTAATACGAAGCATCTTTGAATGTCTCAGCACATAACAATGCATACTTCTCAGTTTAGACTCGGTTTGGTCATTGACCCGTTGCAACTAATGTAGAGTAGACGAACAGCAACTCTATGCCTGTAGAACAGCGACTCTGCGCCTGTAGAACGCAACGCAGTGTCGTACACAGGCACATTATCGCATATCTTGATGTCATATTCGCAATTGCCTTTAAAATACGAGTTCGATTATATATCTAAAACTGTATACTCGTGTCTCAAGCTTTAAAAAATAAAATTAAAAATAAACTACATACTGTTTATTTTCATCACACCGAATTAATGATGACAGACGCTCTGTCGGCCCTCCTCGCGTTTGAAACTCGAAAATGAGTCATTGAGGTAAACAGTGTAGATATGCCACCAGTTTGATCGAAATGACACAATTGGTGGAAGCGTTAGTGAGTGTGGCGAGGATGACATGGGTGCAGAAGCGAGGTGGGGCATGGANGGGGGGGGGGGGATGGTTCTGGTTTATGTGATGGAGCGCAGGCAACATAATTATTAATTGAAGTCTTGAAAAGGTGACCTCAATGATACGTCACATTTTATATATTTATATATGCACGTGCTTTCAAAGTAAAAATTAAATTAAAAATAACTATATATATAATATTAATGTTTAAGTTGCTGTTAGAAGTTATATAAAAGCTGGAGTTTTGAAAATCTGCGGTCTTGTTAAGGAGTTACGTACTCCCGCTCAGGAGGGAGTTTTATTATTATTATTTTTATTTTTTTTTAAGGAAAACTGAATTTATGGGAATAAATTTTGAGAGCAAAAAAGAAGTTTATAAGGGAAAAGGAATATTTTATGGAAAACCAGTGAATTTTGAAGACTACACTACATTCTCTGCTGGGACGTCTTCCTAGATGATAGACGAATCCAGTGTACGAATCCCCCATCCCTCTCTCCCAAACATGGTTTGACGTCTACGTTCTACCATGAAACTGTTAAACGAGCGTCTAATGCGCTACTCTACGAACAGAACACACTTCACACGAGGGCGCATAGTGCTTTCAATACGTCACGTAGGTACATTAGACACGTCTCTCAAGCATAGCTAACACTGTTTTTTCCCCCCAATCGCCGTATCTAAAAATATACACTTTTCAGATAATTACAACACTATGTCCTCAAGGGCTCTGCATTTGAAACTTGCTACAGGCTTTCCACCAATAAAATTATAGGCTCACCGCTTGAAGTCCTGTTGACAAAGTCAGCGCGACGAGAACACTGCGCCAGCTTAGAATCCTGCACTTAGCGGCGACGGCGTGCTTGATGTGAGTGGCAGTGTCGCCCTTATCGACCCCACTCTGAAACGTGGAAGTCAGCTGCAGGTTGGCGCTCTCTTGAAGCCCTGAATTAGAGAGGCTCTGGTTGTTCAAAAAGAGAATCAGTCTTCGGAGCATGGCAGACGTGCTTGAAGGGTCTTCAGGGCGGCAACACATAGATCTGCTGTTCAGGTGCATGTGAAGTGCGAGCCCAATACACCGACAAGGAAAGGAAGTANAGACGTGCTTGAAGGGTCTTCAGGGCGGCAACACATAGATCTGCTGTTCAGGTGCATGTGAAGTGCGAGCCCAATACGCCGACAAGGAAAGGAAGTCGCTCAAGGAGATGGGCATTGCAGTGGAGAGAGATTATCCACCGATGGCCACTTCATTACCCCATTTGGTGTGCGTNAGCTCAAGGAGATGGGCATTGCAGTGGAGAGAGATTATCCACCGATGGCCACTTCATTACCCCATTTGGTGTGCATATAGCTGAATACCTATGTATCTAAGAGGCATATAGGTATTCACCGCAAGTACCTGGCCGGTAAGGAGTGTTACCACTCAGCAGTCATCCACGGATAAATATACGATTTCTGGCGTTGCAATCAACAAATGTTTCATTCGGTGCTGTACTAGTCCCATTTTAAAGCTGTCAACCACTTCAACCAATAAAAGTGTGATTGTGGTTGATGCTGGCAGGAGGTATTTATGAGACTACGGTATATAANGTCAACCACTTCAACCAATAAAAGTGTGATTGTGGTTGATGCTGGCAGGAGGTATTTATGAGACTACGGTATATAATCTCAACAAGGAGTGGTATCTCTCGCGCTATTTTCCACGGTGTCGTGTAGAGTATATGTAATGAAAGACACTTTCAGGTAACGTCCCACATATGTGTTAGTATGACTGAGAGGTTTAAGATAAAAAGTTAGTGAGTGAATGAGTGATCTGGGTGGCTCCTAAAACTGAGATCTTAAGAGCCGATGAGGGTGAAGTGAGGCGAGTATGGAGCAACGCCGGAATGCAAGGGCGAGGGAACNACCGCCAGGCGGTGTGTCAAGACGTGCCGCCCGAGCCTATTTGCATGCGGTAACAAGGCGCGTGGTTGCGCGTGTCGCCGCCAGGCCGCAGCACCTCCGCCGCGCCCCGCGGCTCCGTGCAACAACTGCATTTGCCAACAATCGCCCCCGGTGTCGCCTCGAGAACCGTTCTGAACTCGACTTGCTCAAACACTTTACCGGTAAATGTCGCTGTGCCATCTCACTGATGTGGCCGTGTTGGTTAAATGGGGCGAAGTGTTCATAAGACCTGTGCGGTAGCCTCTCTACGTGTTCCAACATTCGACTGCTTTGCTGCCGCCGGCCCTATCGCACACCGCGTGGGTAGCATTTGAGGTTGTAACTCTGTTTATGTCAGAAAGTTATGCCGGAAACCTTCACACACACGTAGCAGACACCCTATTTCTCCTTCCTCCTGTGGAAATTGTTCTTAACTTTATAAAACATACGCAGCAGAGCCTAAATGCAAATACCTGCCAGGAGGCACGACGAGATTATATTTTCCGAAAAGGCTTGTGCAAGTTGGAATGGGCAGATTTTCTGTTCACTTGATATATCTGGGGCGGAAAGTATCTTCACGTGAGTATAAACCTCATTATAAGAAACCAATCATCTTTGGTTATTATATAAATTTACTAGGTTATCCATCCCCCTCCCCCCGGGCGGAATTCGAGTCCTTATAAGCCTGCTTATTAGAGTCTATCGGTCGTCTCTGACCGAAAGTAGACCACACACCGTTCACACAAGTGTCTCTGTAACATTTAGGACTATTGTTGGACGCAGCTGATGGTTGTTGATAATGTCGCGAGCAGCAGGCATGCCCCACAGAAGGCTGCCGAGGGGAAGTGGAGGGGGGAGAACGACGTGAGGTGAGGGCTAGGATAGTACCTGAGCTACTCACGCGGAGAAACTCGCCAGCACGCAGACAGACGGGTGGGTCTCTTCGTAGACCATCGCTCAGGTTTGTCCCACGTCTTCGCAACACTCCATCCCCGCCGAGACTGAAACGAAGCTCGTCGCTTGATAACATTCGTGTAGGCGAGCGTCTATCATGTGAAAACCGTCACAAAGTGCTTCGAGAGGTTTGTACACCTCCTCTAACCTAGTTTTAAAGTAACAAGAATATGCTTAAGTTAGTGTATTTCATTCTTATAAAAATACAAGTGTCTGTCGACAATCTAAATGTAAACGAACATGTTCTTCGTTGCTGACCACACGACTTTGGCATTTGCATTGGCGATTAACGAGTTTACGTTGTAGACAGAAGACGAAAATAGGCCTTCCTCTTCTTTAGTCTATGTATTTAACACTTTAAGTCATAACGTACAATACAATGAGACATTGCAAACAAAACCAGTTATTATTAGATCTGTAATTCGGGTGAAAAACCTACTGAGTAAAAAAAAACCTTTTACATGCTGCGGTAGTTATTTTTGTCGATACAGGTATCGATGTTCCTGAAAATCTTCCTACGCTAACATCAAACGTAAAGTAAGTTGTTCGTAAGTCCCGAGGTGTGTGCAAGCATTTCATCGACAGAATTTGTTCTACACACAAAACTGCTTATTTGCACGTTTAAAATTATAAATTTGCCAGTAATTGAAAAGGGTACCAATATATATTAATTGGTTCGCGGTACATTCGCTAGTAATTAGCAGCTGTTAACAAAACTGTCGGCGAATTATCGTTGTTGGAGTGTTGCGTGAGTAAAGTTTATCGCCTCCACGTCTCGTGTAATCGTGCCCTGGTTCCTAGTTTGGTGGAGGGTATTCTTGCTGTTTCAACCAGCAACTTGGCCAATAGCGTCTCGTGATTGGCTGCCCACTGACCTGATTATATAACTCCATGTGAATTGGCGCGTCCAAGCAGGCCGTTGAATAAGCCCTGCCCACACTATCGCAACGGTACGGAGAAAAGTGCATGTCGAAGACAACCGCTACAGGTAAATCGCGAATATCCACGTTTGTCTTGCGGTGAATATTCCGATCCGCATTAAGGCGGCCGCCTAGCGCAGTCGGTCGGTGCGCCACCGCCACCGGCCTGTGGTGCGGGAGGCTCTGGGTTCGAATCCCTAGAAATGCGCTGCAACGTGTTAGGGAAAAGCCTTTTTTTTTTTTTTTTTTTTTGAAACTATTGAATGTTCCCCTAGGAAAAGAAAGAACGTTCCAGACGATGACGGAATGGTACTTTCAAGACATCACGCACATTGGAATAATGATTTTCACGCCCTCCAATATAGCTAAAAATGAGTTTTTTTCAGACTGATGTATCTGTCTAATGAATATACGAACTGAATACGTGCGAATCTACGATGCAGGCATGCACTAGACTTCGCTACAGAGTCGCGTCTAATAAAGTTATAGAGTCACCGCTTAAATGCCCGAAGTTCTACGATCACAACGAGGCCACTGCGCTCTAGTTCAGTGGCTAGTGCGTAGAGGCGATGCTGCTTCACACGCGCCGGTCGTTGTTACCCGTAGCGCTTCATCGATATTCGCCCCTCACTGATAAACATAACTCTCACTAGGCGACAGCCTTGAGGATGTTTCATTTCATTACTAGACTTGTGCACTGGGGATTGTTTTTCTAGAGTAATTTTCTCATCGCCATCGCCGAAGAGTGTTGTTCTATTAGGCCCTAGTTACTTGGTTTGATATACCTGCCTGGCATGTTCATCGCCCCTGTTATCAGAAACCTTGTTGACCTCGTTGCGCGGAACTGTATTATCAAATAACTTTATAAGGGAAGAGCGATCTCGCCGGCTGCGCAGGACTCGTATCCGTGTCCCAACATTGTACTGCTTTTCTGCCAGTAAGACTGCCATAAACAATGTTGAAGGCATTTGAGGTTAGAACACGGTTTATGTAAACAAGTTCACTTTCCTGTATCCGATTTGTAAATCAATTAGATAAAAGTCAAACCAGTAAATGTATCTTATTCATATACATAAAAGTGCTTGTTTTTTTTTTAAATTAGATATAAAGAGACAGGCTTGTTAGTGTTGACCATGTGACTGAGAGTTGTGTTTGTTTGGGATAGGTCGATGACGGGTGCACGTGCATAAGACGTGTTGTTGGTCTAGCACTTCTTTAGCCTATGGGTTTGCCTCTCGACACTGAGTGACTAGGCGCAGTGCCGGCGCCTCAGACGTGCACGCGAGTGTGACAGCTCGTCGACTGCATCGTTCCTTCCTGACCTCCACGGCGTCGCGGTGTCACACGTCGAAGAAGCCTTGAGCGAAAGTCTCGCATGCTAGGACATTAGCTGGCGTGACTGCAGTAGAAGGTAGGTGGGTAGGTCCGGATGAGCGTCTGTTCTACGTCGAGGTCATTAGAGACGGAAGACATTTCTTAGAGAAGCTGGCACGAGGAGGCAATCGGCCACGGCCTGCAGTGACGAGTCGTCCCAACGCTCGCCTGGAGTGAGCTCGGGAAGCCATGGGAAACGTAGTCCAGGATGGGAATCGCACCGCGGTCCTCCCTAATGCGAGTACCACTCGAACTGCCCACGAGTACTGGAGGTGGAAAACACCGCGTACGAGGAAGGAAGCTATCGGACTGCTCAACGTGCGGTTAGAGTGCTCGCCTCCCGCCGAGGCGAACTGGGTTTCGATTCCCGGCGAGGTCGCTCCTGGATTTTAGCACGTGGGAGTTGTGCCGGACAATGTCATTGGTCAGCGTGTTTACTCGGGGATCTCCCGTTTCCTTCGCCCTTGCATTCCGGCTCTGCTCCATTCACCTCTCTCCGCCCTCGCCGGTTCTCAACACCCCGATGTTAAGAGCCGCCCAAATCTCTTCGCTCCAATCCACTCCACTAATTTCCCTTCGTCTTCCAAGAATAGCTTGCGTATGTATTCAAGTTTGGTAATATTAATTCGAGTTATTTGTTATTCTGAGGGTAGTTAACACTAGTTGATAGACATAGCAGAATTCAAAATGTTTTATGATAGTATTTTGCTTTGTACGTGGTCTAACTATGGAAATATCAGGTAAGGATATAGTCACACTCGTGACTCCATGCAGCATGTTTTTCTGTTTTTTGTAGTATCCAGGCAGGATGTGTGACGAGTGTAGTGTGCAGTACGAAGAGGCGATGACCAGTCCGATTAGTCTGGACAAGTATACGTCAAAGAAATATACTGACAGTTCGGAGGTGGCCTTGAGTTGCTTGACTCGCCTTACCACGGTCACACTGAAATTTAAAAAAAAAACTTTTAAGGTGACCAAAAATATTTGGTTGATAGCCACAAAATGCTTGTACGTACAGACCACAGTTTGGCCTCGTGAAGGCTGGTAAGTGAGCTAGTTAGCGAAGAAGAAGAGTCCTAGCGTGCGGTAGATGTGCCACTGTTGCTCGCACCAGATAGGGGTTGTTAATAAATCAGTTTGTTTGTGGTTGCTGGCGGTGGAGTGAGGAGTGGGGGTGGAGGGAGACCACCTCAGCATATCCTCGCCCCAGGTCGTCTTCTGCGTCGCAGGGGGGGGGGGAGATAACACGCATCGCATTTCTGCCTCGACGCTGCAACTCCTTCCGCAGACCTGGGTTCGCTTCCAGGGCTCGTTCGTTAAATTGGGATTGTCGTTACGTTCAGGTTCGCATCGCACATCAGTGTAATCAAATTGAATTAAGAGCGACGCAAAAGTACATTTTCCACGCGACAAGTTGGCCCGACTTAAAAATAACGTAAAGTGAGTAAAGTAAGTTAAGAGATTTGGGTGGCTCTTAACAGCGATGTCTTAAGAGCCGATGATGGTGAAGTGAGGTGAGTATGGAGCAGCGCCGGACTGAAGGGGAGGGGTAAATGGGAGATCCCAGAGAAAACCCGCCCGACCAGCGGCATCGTCCGCCACGATTTCCACTTGCAAAAATTCGCGAGTAACCCGGCCGGGGATTGAGCCCAGTTCGCCTTGGTGGGAGGCGAGCGTGCTAACCACTCAGTCACCGTGGCCCCTAACAAAGTTAAGTGAACGTAGTTTTGACCAGTCAGACTTACTGTAACTAACGAATCTTTTATTTTATATTCTGTTCTAATTTTTATTGCTGCCAACATCCGACTGCATTTCTCCTCGTGTGTTATTCAAGATTGCAACTGAAATTATCAGTTTCCTTTGTGGTTCTGTGTCTTTGTGTGATAACAAATTAACGGTTTCCGAACTGTGAAATTAATTAAAATATTTGCATGAAAATTACCTTCAATTTATGTGAGAGATTCAGATAATATAGCACGTGGAGAAAAAGTTTAAAAAAATGTAACAACTGCTATTGCAAATATATTTGGAGTAATAGTCAATAAATATATTTTATTGTAGCCTTAGACGTTAACTTTCTAGTCCGGTGAAATATATATGCCGTGTATATTACTTACATGGCTATATTTATTTTAAAAAGGTGCGAAAGGATAAACAATAGCTGATAGTAAAAAAGTAACCAGTGCTTCAAAATTGTTCACTTTACCGTGAACAGCCTATATACTGGATTACATGTTATTAAAAATGATGCTTTAACTCCAGTGTGAACATAGGTATATACGATTTGGCATAGGCTGTTCAAGGCTAACTTAACACTTTTTAAATAAAACAATAATAATTGTAGTGCCTCTAACTGCATGTATTTAAACGGGAACGTTGAGTAGTACGCGTCCAATAAAGTTGGTAGTCTATATAGTATATTCGCGGTTTCTTCACACTCTTCGAATCAAACATTTGAAAATCACACCATTTGTGATGTGTTTGGTTGTTTCCTAACTATGTCATATATAAGAAACGTTTGACACTTGCGTTAACATAAAATTAGCTTATTTTTGGTTAAATTAAACTCCCACTTATATTTTATCTATAAATTATAATATTTAATTTATAACTATAGTATTATCTAATACAGAGAGAAAATATGTTCATTAGTAACACTTAGTAAGAAATAGTTCTTATGCGAAATATTTAATAATATTATCACTATTGCGGTACGTTTTCTCTATGATGTAATTTTGAAAACTCGGAGTAGCTTTGTTTGCATGAGGCGGAGGAATATCCTAGAAGTAGAACTTAAGCAGGGCTTCATAAAAGTTGGAAGTAACCGTGAATGTACTATAACGACGGAAGGAAAGTAATTCCATGTCATCGTTGAATTTTAAAAAAATAATTGGTAAACGTTAGTGAATACCGTAGTTTAAGGGGGTGGTTTTGGTACATGAAGCAGGACACTTGTTATAATAAATGTGTTTCTTAGTAAAATGAGCGACAGTATTGTAAATACAAGCTAACGTAATAAAAAATTAAAGACTGCACCGAGGATGTAATTCAAGATCATTTTTACAAATAAATCGTAAGTTAACAAACAGTAGTAAAACAGTTCATGTTCAAAAAATTCTTCCAATTATAGTTTCCATTTGAAAGAATGGCACCCAGCAAATGTTACTTTGTAAAATATGATCGTAAACCTCACTACATATGTAAATTATATACATTTCCAGTTGTTGCTTATGTGTAACAAAGCAAGACTTTTCGCAGGACCCTTTGCTAAAGAAGGACATTCAATGACATGTGTGCCTTTGGTACCCCGCAGGACCGTGTTTACAAAACAACTGTCCTGCGGGGACGACACCTGGTCACTCCACAATGCTGTTATTAATTACTTTGCTTGCTGTTTATGTATGTAACTAGGGCCAGCTGTTTTCCGCGAAATATTAGTGCACAGGATAGACTTCAACACTCTACAAGCACGCGAGCAGGTATCCACTGGCTAATGGCCGGGAGTCTGTGTGAGGATGCTATCTCTAGTGGACTGGGCCTATCAGAAGTAAGGTACTCCGGAACTGAACTTCCGTGATTGGCTGGCAGACACCTCAGACGCGCGAGAGTTAAATTCATCCAACCACGAAATTGTTTCCGAACTAACGTGTTTTACAGTAAACTAGTTGTGGAATCTTCTCGGGGAAAACAGGTGGTGCTAGATATAAGTGTAGAATTTACAGATTTGTAGAAATATTTACTTATTCTAATAATTTCACAGTTTTACTTGAGCGTCGTATGAGGATAAATGGCGACTTTGGCGCAAGGGGTCTATGGCTCGGAGCACCGGAACTGTTCATGATCTGTCATTCCAGTCCGCCGGCGGCCATTTTGTCCGTCATCTTGGATCCATATGACCTTGACGTTAACCTGTAACCCCCAAAATAAAAAAAAAAATAAAAAAAATTTATATTCCAATAATTTTATAAAGTATTAAAAAATTATTTTAAAAAATTATTTCGTTCGCAACGAAGGTTTCCGAAAACACCCGAGTAATTATCCAATAAGAAACATTGGTGGAGCAATTAAATATATTGTAATGGTGTGGAGGGGAACCGACTAATTGGTCGAACGAAGGTTTCTTAAAACACCAGAGTAATTAGCTAATGAGAAACGTTGACGGAGCCATTAAATATATTGGAAGGGGGTGGGCAATTAGCCATTGAGAATCAGGAGCGGGGAAAAAAGTAAATTAAATATATTGAAAGGGGGAATGGAGGGGGTCAGTCGTCTGCTGGGTGCGGTGCTGGGGACATCACCAGCAATGTAAAACAAATGGCAATCGAAAAAACCAAGATGGCGGTCGAACGAGGGGGAGAGACAAACTTCAGTAATGCATAAACAAATGAGAAACAAAAAACCAAGATGGCGGTCGAACGAGGGTGAGATACTAACTTTAGTAATGTTTAAACAAATGACAAATATAAAACCAAGATGGCGGATGGTGGCTGTAATATCGGTTAAGATGGCGGACTGCACCTGCCAAGATGGTGGAATGAGTATGGGTTGGAGCGTGGTTCGAAGGACCTACAAAAATTTATTTTTTAAAAAAATATTTTCATAATTTTTAATTAATGTTCAATGTGTTTAATATAATTTTCTTTTATAAAACTTTTATATTTGTTGGATTTTTAAATTTTTTTAGTTTTTTGATTTTTTGGATTTTCGGTGACAAAGGTCACAGGGATCAAAGGTAAAATGTCCAAGGTCACATGGATCCAAGATGGCTGACAATATGGCCACCGAGGGGCCTGAATGACAGAGCATGAACAGCTCCGACGCTCCGAGCCCCCAGCTTCGAGCGCCAAAGTTGCCATTTCTCCTCTACTCAGTGTTAATTTTACATATGGCGGAAGAATACACAGTGTACAGGCAAGTAGATCTTAAACAGGGCTTCTTAAAGTGCTTACTTTACCGTAAATGTCAGCACAGAGTTACGACCGAGGTAACATAACGA
Source organism: Clitarchus hookeri (assembly GCA_002778355.1). NCBI lineage: Eukaryota > Metazoa > Arthropoda > Insecta > Phasmatodea > Phasmatidae > Clitarchus > Clitarchus hookeri. The sequence continues at coordinate 188,668 of NQII01003847.1, read as the reverse complement.
GCCCCATGTTAACTTGAATGAGTACAGGCCTTAAGGTCAGTAAAACTGGCGAGGAACTTGTAATAGGTGATGATGCCGGGCGATGGACGAAGCAAGCTGTTGTTCTGATGGCGCACTCGTGCGGGGAGAATGTCGCGTGTGAGGGGGTGGCTTCACCGGGTCACTCAGAATGTGCTTTATGGGCTATTAGGGGTTGGCCGCACCCTCCGCACGATGTCCTACCCTCGCCAAATAGTCTCATTACTGTCTGGTCGCAACCCTTCCTCGCCGTCGACCCACCCCTGAGTGTCTCGCCCCATCCCCTTGCTCACACAAGGGGGAAATAACTGTGGAAACTCACCCTACAAACATTTCTGTGGTCAACGCGAAATTATTTCGTAGCCACCTGATAAACCACCTTAGTCTTGCCAGCAGCTACTCGTACGACACGCTGTCAAAGAAAATTTACGCTAAATTGCGGAGCAGTGCTAGAAGAAATTTATCCAATTATTTTCATAAAATTACGAACACGTATTTTTACGGAATTTGTTTTTTCTTAAATTTACAGAAGGTGCCAATAAATTTACGGAACATCCTATTAATTTGTTAATTTCCTATTGTTTTTTTTTCTTTGTGATTTATAAAGTGGTTTTGCGAAAATTCGTTTTTTAATAACATTTCATGCACAAAAAAAAGGAAATAGAAGTAATAATTTTTCTTTAGGCCCGTACTTTGAACTCACACTCACACACACTCACACTTAGGTAAACAGCTGTGCAGGGGCATTGTCGATTACAGCCTCGTTGAGATTTATATTATATTTCATGACTTAATCTTTTTAAAAAAACGTTACTCTATGGCTTAGTTCACATTGTCATAGATACTGTTGTTGTTGATAAAAAAAGTTGTAGTTGTAATTTGTTGTGCATTAATTCAGGCAGTTTTCCTCAAGACAGTTGTAATTTAATATTTTTATCAGTTCGTTATGATTTTGTTCACTAATTTCCAAAACATTTTCTAATTTATTAAAACTCATTTTCATTTCCTTTCGTATTACTTTGCTACATGTCTGTACGGCCTCAATTTTTTTCATTTATTTTTGTATGACTCCGTTACAGTATAACGATTATGTATTTTCTGGGTCATTGGCGTTCGGCGTCGGAGATCACAGCTGTTTATGCTCTGTAATTCCGGTCCCCTGGCGGCCATTATCACTCAAAATTTTTCATTTTCCCTTAAAATTTCTCGTTTTTCCCTCAAAAAAGCACCTTCCCCCCCCCTCCCAGCATCACCTCAGCTGCAAAAACGATCCCTCGAAAGGTAATATTCGATCCATCAGACGGATTTGGGGGGACCGTTTTCGAGGGCAGAGCAGTGGAGGCCATATGGTCTTTATAGGCATAGGGTATGTCAAATCGATACAAGATGTCCAGGGTATGGAGCCAGACTTAACCATCAGCCATCTTGGTTCTGTCAGCAATCTTCTCCGCCATATTGGATCCAGACGACCTTAACCTTGACATTTGACCTTGAATCCGGTGACCTTTGACTTTGACCCCAAACATTTACTAAATTGTTTTGAAAACTCAACCAAAAAATATTAAAACCGCTAAAAATCATTTTAAAAAAAATTAATTTAAAAGTTATTTTTTTTAATTAATAAAATTAAAATTTTAAATGCTTAGGCTTAGATGGGACGAGGAACTGGAATCTACCAGCCACCGTGATACAACATAACCCAACCACCTTATTGAATACAGGTGACATTGACCCATGACCTTGACCTTATAACCATAATTTTGGAGGACCTAGAAAACAAAAACTCAAGAATTATAAAAATTGAATACATTGATAAAAGTCAGCGAGCATATTACATTACTGACTATTATCGCTAACTTGGATTCAGGTGACCTTTATCTTTGACTTAACTTGGTGATATTTCACCTTAAACCCAAAAAATTCGTAAAAAATCCCAAATTTTTTAAAATAATTTATGAAAAATTAATAAAAAATATTATTAGAAATTATTTTTTATTATTATTTTAAAAACCTGCATTTCCGGATGTCTCCCCCAGCATTACGTCCAGCAGATGACTGACACCCCTCCAATCAATCACATTGTAATAACATTTCCCCCCCCCCCNTATCGTTTTTTTCTTTTGTCATTAGTTTACATTTTCAACACCTAAGTGGCACTGATGACTCCAACCAACATATTAGATCTTGATGATCTTCACATTGACCTCAAATCTGTGACCTTGAAGCCAGTCCCACGACCTTGGATAACCTTGAACCCAAAAAGAAATTCTAAAAACTTTTATAAAATCCAAAAAATTACGAAAAAAATTAAATAATTAGTTAAGACTTATTTTTATCAATCTTTCTATCAATATCGTAATATTTCCATCAATCAGCACCACATGCACCACAATTAGCACCACAGGCACCACAATAAGCACCGTAATCAGCACCACATGCGCCAATATTTCCATCAATATTTCAATTTTTCTATCAATATTTCGCAATATTTCCATCAATATTTCACAATTTTTCAATCTTTTGCAACCTTTCCATCAATCTTTCAATCTTCCCATCCCTCTTTCGCAATTTTACATCAGTATTTCAATATTTACATCAATCTTTAAATCTTTCCATCAATCTTTCGCAATATTTCCATCAATCTTTCCACCAATCCAACGCAATATTCCCATCAATATTTCACACTATTCCTATCAACATTCAATATTCTCATCAATCTTTCAATCTTCCCATCAATCTTTCACAATCTTAACATCAATCTTGCGCAATCTTTCAGTAAATATTTTAATATTTCCATCAATATTTCAATCTTTCCATCAACATTTCAATATTTCTATCAATCTTACGTATTCTTTTGAATAATATTTCAATATTTCAATCAATCTTTAAATCTCCCCATCCATATTTTACTATATTTCCATCAATCTTTCAATATTTCAATCAATCTTTCAATATTTCCAACAATTTTTCGCAATATTTCCATCAATATTTCGTAATCTTTCCATCAATCTTTCGCAATCTTTCCATCAATCTTTCCTAACCTTTCCATCAATCTTGCGCAATATTTCCATCTAACAGCAATCCATGACTTTGTCGTCTGTCTCAATCCATGCACATTACAAAAAAAAATCCTCAACTGTCTTCAAAATTTGTACATGTCAACAGAATTAACGTTTTGTATGCAGTCAACTATGCATGCATTTTATACTAAAGTCTTTATTATCATTATATGGGGTGATTTTTCCGTTAATAGTCGAGTGCTCATATAGTCGGTTCACGACTGGAAGAAACTTTTGAAAATCAACCTTTGAAAAAACACCCTAGCCGTTAGCTACATGCATATAACATTACAAACAGCGGCGAGCGCGGATACAGTTATGCCGTTAGGTTGCCAGCACAAAGAGAGGAAATAGTTCTAAAGTTTTAACGTAATTGTTAATTTATCGCTTACAAATGGGTTTCGAAAAGACTTGTATCTTATTATGCCAATTATTAATGACGTGATGCTAACGTACTTTGATTTCAATGTTGCTTGCATACTCACAAGATCACGCTCAAGGTGAAAGTAGAGCAGCCATTTGTTTACAAACCTTCGTTTCGTGTGTTGTAGGCGAGATGTGGTCGACACACGTGCCAGAGAATTGGTGCGATTATCTTGTTTAACC
>NQII01003847.1:158053-184627 GCA_002778355.1 Clitarchus hookeri | reverse complement strand
GGCAGAAATGTTGAAACTCTCCAAATCTACAGTGCTAAGGTATGTTAAAATATCTGTAGTATTCACCATTGCGTTTGCAAGTTGTGTGGGTTAAGGTCAATTATGTTGGCCTACGAAATGTGTTAACAAGAACATAAAGAAAATTTGTCAATAACTTGATAACATCGTCGAACGTTGTCTACGTGTCTTTTTAACGTTTTATTTGGGTAATTATTAAGTTTAGGGGGCTTTTATGTAAAAAATAATAATTTCACGGAAAATAGTATATTTCCACTCCACTAATGATGCAGAACACGAATATACGACGGGCATTAACGTCCGACTAATTTCGTAACATGTGCCCACCTAACCTAACAGAACCTATCCCCACGATGGGTGAATCACTATTTTACATTTTTAAACTAACCTAGGATTGTTGGGTTTTACACTAACCTAGGATTGTAGGGTTATATAGACTCAAATGTGAGTGTATGAATCACCTAACCAAAAGGTGGTATTACAATGTGTAATTAAAAATAAAAACTACTTTGTGTTGGAATTTGTGTACCCCTGCGAGGGATTCTTCATAAACAACCCAATATATACAGTGGAAATTTATTATAAAGACAACTGACAATGGTAAGGAAAATTGCCTCTATAGTGAGTTTGTTATAGTCAATTAATTTTATATAGGTTATGGAGAGATGGTGCATTTTAAGATTCTGAAGAAGGAGCTTGTTTTGTATTTATAAGTTACATTGCGGCATTAATTGCCATTGTTATACGTCACTAAATAGATTACAGTCGATATAACTGGAACTTCCCCTACTATTAAACATATCTGTATCACTTCACTAAACATGAGAGGACATCGTAATCGATGAAATCGCAGTCATAATCTTTTAAGAAAACAATTGTGTATTAATGCATTTCCCCAACACCACTGTTCTACAGCCATTGTCTTTTAGTTATTGTAAATTATCAGTGTCATATTTTTCACTTTCAGTGCTACATAGCCAACCTAATTTGCATAATTTAAAAAGGACCATAATTCTTTTACTGGGTCAACTACAGTTACTGATACCAAGAACATACAAGGGTTTGTTTACAAATGATGTGTGGCAATGTGATATGCTCTGCCGTGTGTTAGTTTAATAGGTGGCNATATAGGTTATGGAGAGATGGTGCATTTTAAGATTCTGAAGGAGGAGCTTGTTTTGTATTTATAAGTTACATTGCGACATTAATTGCCATTGTTATACGTCACTAAATAGATTACAGTCAATATAACTGGAACTTCCCCTACTATTAAACATATCTGTATCACTTCACTAAACATGAGAGGACATCGTAATCGATGAAATCGCAGTCATAATCTTTTAAGAAAACAATTGTGTATTAATGCATTTCCCCAACACCACTGTTCTACAGCCATTGTCTTTTAGTTATTGTAAATTATCAGTGTCATATTTTTCACTTTCAGTGCTACATAGCCAACCTAATTTTCATAATTTATAAAGGACCATAATTCAGTTACTGGGTCAACTACAGTTACTGATACCAAAAACATACAAGGGTTTGTTTACAAATGATGTGTGACAATGTGATATGCTCTGCTTGTGTTAGTTTAGGTTAGTTTAATAGGTGGCATGTAATGGTTACTATATAACCCTACAATCCTAGGTTAGTTAAAAAATGTAAAATAGTGATCCACTCATCGTGGGGTTAGGNTGGTTACTATATAACCCTACAATCCTAGGTTAGTTAAAAAATGTAAAATAGTGATCCACTCATCGTGGGGTTAGGCTCGGTTAGGTGGGCACATATTACGAATTTAGTCGGACGTTAATGCCCCTCGTATATTCGTGTTCTGCATCATTAGCAGAGTGGAAATATAAGATTTTCAATGAATTATTTTGATAGGAAACCCTATAAACTTAATAATTACCAAAATAAAACGTTAAAAATACACGTAGGCAACGTTCGACGACGTTATCAAGTTATTAACAAATTTTCTTTATGTTCTTGTAAACACATTTCGTGGGCCAACGTAATTGATCTTAACACACACAACTTGCAAACGCAATGGTGAATACTACAGATATTTTAACATACCTTAGCACTGTAGATTTGGAGAGTTTCAACATTTCTGCCACTCTTTCCGCGAAGTTGCAGGGTTTCATTTCCCCTCTCCTAATTAGGGAACACAATGATTCTGTGATGTTAATGATGTCCTGTTGGCATTGGTGACTTCTCTTTTATTCACCTTGCTAGAACTCATGACTGCACACAAAAACTACCGCAACATACAACGTAAAATACAGTAAATAAAATTTTAAGCAAACCTGAAATAAATTTGAAAAATATTAAACACGTTAGAACGCACTATGAGTAATCTCTTATACAGATTTCAAAAGCAAAGGAAATCTGTACGAGAAAGTTAGCACAAATTAAAATCATACGTTATGAAAATTCAAATAATAAAGAGCTGATATTAGTATTAAAAAAACAGATAAATGAAATATTAGGTTAAACAAGAATCGCACAAATTCTCTACAGCATGGCCATCCGGGGGCTTATGAGAGATTGGCGTTGCCATGTTAATGTTGTTGGATGGACTCCTTGAATGTTGACACATTTCATTGCAAAGTATTGTGTCTATAATATGTAATCAAAGTGAAAGTTTTTCTCCCCCACCCAATCCCCCAGTCAAAATCAAACCTATACACACACACACACACACACATACAGAGAGAGAGAGAGAGAGAGAGAGAGAGATAGGTAGATAGATAGAGAGAGATAGATAGAGATATATATAGAGAGAGATAGATAGAGATATATAGAGAGATAGATAGATAGAGAGACAGACACAGGCACGCACACGAAACATCTAATTTTTAATACTCACATTTTGGGTTTATATAATGAAATGTTTTTCGCTTGCATCACATATTCTTTTGTGTGAAATTCTCAAGATTAAAAACTTTACGCTTGTGGAATATCCATTAATAATATATACATTACTTTTATGATGGGTACGTGCATGTACGAACACATGTACACACACACAGTGGAATGTAAACATTGCATGTAAACATTGCCATGTAACTGCCACATGGCAATGTTTGTTTACCCTTTGGCAGAAGGATACGAAATGGGCTTGAAAGTAGATCTTTAGCAGGGCTTCAAGAAAGTCTCTTCCAGTCATGAACTGACTATAGGTAGTGTATGGCATCAGGTATTGATAGTTTATAAGGCTAACATCCTGGTTAAATTTTCAAAATAACTTTGCGCACCAACAGAACATTTGCTTCAATACCTTTATGACTCCCTGGTCCATTGGCTGAAGAACTTATGTTGAGTTCGCAGGAAGAAACTGAAAGTTAAATGTTTTGACGCAGGTACCGCCACTGTCGAAGACATGGCGGCTGATATGGTCAGAGTTAATGTCCCCCAGGCACCGACTATAAAGTGCGTGGAGGTTGTGGGTATTGTAATGAGGTAGACTATTACTGTTGTATTTTGAAGTACGAATATATTGTCTCGTGTCTATATTCACAAATACACAACATCAAAACTTGAGAGGTGTGGTACTGTAGTACTTTGGCTACTCGTATTCACGGGGCGAATTCGTGGTTGAGTGGGGCTTCTTTAGGCGACGAATTTTATACTTAACTCATCGGTGAGTGTGGGTAGGCTGTCATCTGGGGATGAGTTCCAGCGAAGTGGTAGGCCTTGGATGCAGGCCCCCTGTGCTGCTTCTCCCTGGACTGCTGTTCGGACTCGTACTCCCGCAACTCTCCCCGCGGCCCGGTGATGATCAACTGTCCCGATATGACTGACCCCTTAATGATGCGGCTGACGGACGTGGCCGGGTCCCGATATCCCGGCCTTAGTAACTGTTGTACTAACTTACTCTCTGCTCGAACTGACGTCTCTTGGCGGTGAGGATGAACTAACAACTGCCCCGATATGACTGCCTGACGTACCCGATATCACTGACTGACGTACCCGATATTACTGACTGACCCCCTCCTATTCTTGGAAAGGGGTTTTTATACACGCCAGCCGCTGCCCTGAATCGGCGGCACGTGGCACATTTTAGGGGGGGGTGAGGGGGTGAAGTGGAAGACGCCTAACCTTCTGAAGGTTTGGCGGGGAGGGGATAATACCTACTGTCGTCAGCGATACTTCCGTGGTGCGTATTTACTGCGTTCAGGCGAAATACGCCCGATTATTTGGTTGATATCTCGAAAAAGCCCTGCACTCCACAGATCTCGCGGTGGGCGAGAGGTGTCCGGGGTGAAGGGGGTAGGCCTACGCTTCAGCTCCACGTGTACCGGAATTTTCCACCTGCCAGGTTCCACGTGCCGTCTCGTAGGCGCCAGCGANGGGGGGTGTGAGAGGGTGATGGATGTGAGCCAATGTCGTGCTATAATCCCTAAACCGGCACGCGACAGTTTTGCAACCCATTTACTGTTGGGTGAGCAGGACAGTGGTCCATGAACAATAAAGATTTTCCTGTTCTGACACTCCATCTTGGCATCAAGAGATCACAATTACTTTTCAAAATTGCACGTGTCATCCAGTCAAATTTATTACCATATTTCCATTGTCATTTTTAAAATATTTTTGAAACATCTTGAATTTTTTGGTTTCCCAATGGCTAGGAGTGGCAGCTTCTCAGAGCCATTTATGTTGGCAGCCAATACAGTCAAGTGTTCTTTGCTTCGTTTTCCACCATGACATGCTTCTCCTTTAAAAGGAAAAGTTTTGTCTTGTAGTAGATTGAAAAACAGGCCAAATTCGTCAACATTAAAAATGTCTTTTGCATTTGGTTTGCATTAGATTAAACTTTAAACTGTTATTACAGTTTTTCTATTTTGATATTTGTATTTTTTCATACGTGTTGGGTAACCTGACATAAACATGGCAAATGTGTGTATTTCTGCAGTGATGTGTACTTTCCTACAGACAAATAATGTTAATATGACACGGAAAATACTTTCTGTGGTTAAAATTTTGTAACCAGTGGAAAAGATGTGCCTTGAAAGGTGTAATGTATTCAAGAGAGCACTTTGTAGTACACGGAAAAAAGTTTCTAGACATTTACAAGGGATTCGCTGTATCCAACAAATTAACACATCACTACATAGTATAAAAGGAAGTCCCTGGTACACGTCTGTCTGTCTGTATGACTGCGCTAATCTCGAGAACCACTGAATGGATTTGGATGCAGTTTTTACTGTTATGATCTGCATTTATGAAGGAAGGTTTGTGTGTGTTAAAAATTGCCTTAGCACTTATAGGAGCTGAGCATTAACGGTAGTGAAGCAAGTTGGGGGAAAAAAATTTGCCGCTGGCGCACTCTCATGGAATACGCTGCCTAGTCCTTTAGACATATAACAAAATCATGTACAAAAGAATTGTGTAAAATTAAATGATCTACAAAAAAGTCTGCCTGCAGTAGCATATATCTATCTTTAATAGATAAGTAGTAATAAGGGTATTTACAATTTAAATTACTTAATAAAAACAAACGTAAAATTCACTGTCTTTTCTAACTATAAAAAACTTAATCTTTATCAAAATAAATAAATTCATAATTAAAACTGTTTAATGTAGATAAGAAATGTCCTTTACAGCATACAATTATCGCCAATACTTTAAACGATATGAAAAGTTTTGTGACAAAGTAATTTCTAAAATCGAAACACGCGTGCACAGACCTATGCGGGGGCAGTGGGACTCAATTACAAATAAAAGGTTATCTCAATGAAGGTACTATTCTAACTGGGTGCGGTACTGAAGAAACTGTTTTAATACCTAGAATACCAATGATTCCCTCGGATTTGCCTTTTAATTTTAAAAGATTCCAATTAGAGTTTGTTTTGGTATGACCATAAATAAGGCACAGGGTCAAACACTTAATGTGGCGGGAGTGGATTTGAGTGGAGCATGTTTTTCACATGGACAACTATACATAGTCCTTTCGCGTGTCACGTCAAACAGAAATCTTTTTGTGCTGGCAGTTTGAGGCAAAACAATTAATGTTGTATACAAAGAAATTTTCTAAACCACTATCATATAATATTGTAATTTTCTTTTCCCAATTTATTTATTAGTGTATTGCTGTAAAAACTATATTGTACCCGGGCAAAGCGGGACAGAGGCTAGAACTTCACTATGGGCAGGAATTCATTGTAGAAGGGTATGTTATAAACGAGTTGCACTGTAGTTTTACCTGGCTGTCTTTGTAGTTGATGTTGCAGTGGAGATTTTGCTGCAATTCTCATCCACCAAACCACCAATATTAGTTTTTTTCTTTTCATATTGGCCAATCCTGTACCAATTCAAAAATAATAAAAAAGAAAATTAAATACAGTAAAACTTCGCTATAACAAACTCCAAGGGACCCAAATTACCACTTGTTTGTTATAATGAAGTTCTTTATACTGAAATCAAAGATTTCAGGCATCGCAATTTGTTTCATCAATAAACCACTTGGAATTGTAGAAGTGTAAGATTTTAAATATGCCAGTAATTGTAGTGTATGTGACATTTTATATGTAGATAATCATAACGTAAGTTGGTATGTACTACATAGAAACAGTACCATAAAGAGAGTAAACCGTATATGAATTAAGAATACAGTACTACATAAAATGTAGGAATACCTTTAAAATATTCCGACTCACTGCAGCAAAACACCACCCAAGAACATTCTGCTGATATAAACTAAAATGTTTTAAGCACATTCAGTTAACAATAAAAGTTACGTACATACATGAAACCATTTCAAAATAATACTAAAGAAAATGAAATGTTTTAAGAACAAAACATGACACTTCAATTGATTTCAACTTTAGAAAAGAACTCTNTGTACGAGAAGGTTAGCACAAATTAAAGTCATACGTTATGAAAATTCAAATAATAAAGAGCTGATATTAGTATAAAGAAAACCGACAAATGAAATATTAGGTTAAACAAGAATCGCACTAATTCTCTACAGCACGGCCATCCGGGGGCTTATGAGAGATTGGCGTTGTCATGTTAATGTTGTTGGATGGACTCCTTGAATGTTGACACATTTCATTGCAAAGTATTGTGTCTATAATATGTAATCAAAGTGAAAGTTTTTCTCCCCCACCCAATCCCCCAGTCAAAATCAAACCTATACACACACACACACAGAGAGAGAGATAGATAGATAGATAGATAGAGATAGAGAGACAGACACAGGCACGCACCCAAAACATCTAATTTTTAATACTCACATTTTGGGTTTATATAATGAAATGTTTTTCGCTTGCATCACATATTCTTTTGTGTGAAATTCTCAAGATTAAAAACTTTACGCTTGTGGAATATCCATTAATAATATATACATTACTTTTATGATGGGTACGTGCATGTACGAACACATGTACACACACACAGTGGAATGTAAACATTGCATGTAAACATTGCCATGTGAATGTTTGTTTGCAATGTTTGTTTACCCTTTGGCAGAAGGATACGAAATGGGCTTGAAAGTAGATCTTTAGCAGGGCTTCAAGAAAGTATCTTCCAGTCATGAACTGACTATAGCATCATTTTCAAGTTGTAAGGGAAAAAATGGTACGACACACAAAAATAAAGGAGAACCAATTATTTTATAATAATAATAATTTATTGTTATTTTGTAATTACAATTTCAGAATAAAGCAGTTCATCACATAGTGCGATATATCCCCGATCATTCAGTTTACTAATTATTGAAGATATCTCGTTAATGTGCGTGAAATACCCGCGTTTTTGAAGGTCAATCAAATATCTGAGTATATCAACAAGTTCATTCGGGTCTTTGGGAAATAGGTAGTCAGTTTTCTCGAAATCTTCTTTCTTCTTCATGTCATCGTTGCAGCAATTGTGTTGGAGGGGTGTGCCAGTGCATCGAGAAAATTGTCATCACCGTCTTCAGCATTATCACTGTCTTCGTGTGCATTTTCATCAATGCTCTCTTCATGCTCATATTCACCTCCTGTTTTGTATTCTATATTAATCTTAGTAGCAGGAGTCGTTTGCTCATCAGTATTTAGAGCCGACGATCGTTTGTTTTGAAGTTCGTTGACTTTACGCGGATTTCTTGCAAGTGTACATTCCACACAAACCGACTCTACTGCACTCATTCTATCTTTATCATTAACTGCCTCATCATAATCGCCTGTTGAATTGGTACCCATCAATGCAGCAAGAGGTATTGCCGGCAACACTTGCTGACTCCCAGTAGACGAATCCTTGCAGATCTCGGTATGTTCTTGCACAAACTGCATGGGACCAATGTCGTAATGCTTCATTGCGCGGAAAGGACTCTTCATAAATGCCGGTCTCTCATACCGACGAGCATTTTGACCATAGGCGAAAACTCGATCGCAGAATCGGCACTGGCAGCGATGATGCAGGTCGCGGCTTCGTGATCGTTGAGGTCAAAGGCAGACCTTCGTATTCGCAATTCATCTTCGTGATATGACGAGAGAGCGCTTAACGTCAACTGTTATTTTTTCTATACAAATGCGGTACTTTCTACATCAAAGAGCCTAGCTTGTGCCCATAAAAGGCCTTCCACCAATACATTTATATGTAAAAAAATATGGGAGCACTATGAGAAAACTCACATACTCGTTCACCCCAGAAGAAAACACGCAGATAATTATGTATGCATTAATGCATAAATATAACATTATTTGAAATTTATTTTATACATTATTATGTATAAGTATATAGAAATGAAAATAAAAATTAATTTTAAAATAATTTTATACATAATTATGTATATATAAATATGGCTATATAAAATTATTTTAACTTAATTTTATAGATAAGTATGTATAGGTATACAAATATATAAATAAATTTTGTAAATAAGTAAATGTTGAGTGTAGCTACCACACAAAGTTAATTCTCTTCCGCGAATGTACGGAAACTTTTAACAGTGCTGCATGTAAATAAATTGTCTTGCACTTTAAGCAAACACATCCACATTGAGTACAGACAACTGAAGGCTATCGCTTCTACACGTTGCGCCTAGTAAGAAATAGTTCTCATGCAAAATACTATTACAACTGAGTGCGCACGAATTCGGTGCGATGTCCTCTGGTGTAATTTTACAGACTTAGTTAAGCTTAGTTTCCACGAGGCGGAGGAATTTCCTGGAAGTAGAACTTAGCAGGCCTTCAGAAAAGTGTGAAGTAACCGTGAATGGATTATGGATATTTGTATCAGAAGACTTCTGTTGAGATACCTGTTGCAGTAATATGTAAGCCTCAGTCAACACCAGTGCGCTGGACAGCTCTCGTACCAAGGAAATGCATATTGAACATGAAATGGTCTTACATGGGAATATAACTGTTTTCTAAATGCAGTTTGTTATTAAACTAAGTATCCTAAAATAATTTAATTTTAAAGAATGTATATAAAACTTCTTTTCTTTATTGTTGCTATCATATTATATTTATATATCCTAAAACAAAAGTAAATAATAGTTTTTAAAATAACTACCAAATGAAATCGCTAATATTTGTGATTGCGTATGAAATATTAAAAAAATGTATTAAGTTTTTGTACTGTAAACAAAACCCCTATAAAAAAAATTAAATCATTGAACACTATTACAGTATAAAATATATAGATTTAAAAATAATACCCTGATTTGCAAGAGCAATTAGAATCTGTTGTCTATAATGTCGAGTCAGTTGGTTTAACTTCGAAGAAAATTTTACGGAGAGCTTTATTTTTTCGTTAGTGCGTATAGCAGCGCGATTTCACTGCGTTCCGTTTTCTACTTTAGCTGTCCACGCATATTAAATGTTCAAAGAGATTAATCAACGGTGAAACACACTACATAATCGCTCACTTGCTTTCACTATCATCATATCTCAGGCTAAATGAAATGGTGAAATTCTTGATGTTTGAAAGTTTGAAAGCGATCTGCAACCACTCGTATACTGTGTACCATATAAGAAGGCCACATTCTTGACAGTTGACAATCGCCGCGCCTTTTCGTTTATGTATCCATTCGCCATCAACTGGCGTGTCAAGAATAGGCTTTGATGTGGCGAGTCAGCGCGTCCAGGAGGTGCTGCTGCGTGCGGCAATTGGTGAACTGCTTGGGTGGCGCTGCATTCGTAAACGGAGCTCGGTGGACGTGTGTAGGGTCGTTCGTAAACGCGGTACACGAAATATATGTTACTTTCAAAATTATACAGAGCTCGCAGGAAAATAAAATCCATTTGTGTATGCGCATAAATATGTTATTTTGAAAACAATAAAACTATAATATGTTTCTGGGTGTAGTTTGGGATATGGATAATAGATAGCGTGGAAGGGCGTGTTGTAAATGATAGTGCGCCTACCTCTCACAAGATGGCGGCACATGGTTGGAGAGTCTGGAAACTTGAAAAATGTTTCTATTTTTCCGTTACATTTGGATACGGATCGTTTTATTGTGCATCTCATTTTGAACACATATACATTACTATTTTATCACCAAGTTTTGTTTCTAAAACTAAAAATTGCTGTTTTATGACCACGTAAAATAAAATGTATTAATTAATCTAGGAACTCCTTCTTTTCGCGTATTTTCTGCTTGTCTGATGTGCGTTGGCACTGCTCTCAGAATAGCCAACGTAATATTAATTTCTGTTCTTTCGTGCATCAGCTAATACAGGATTTTGTAAATGGCACGTTGTTTGTTTTTAATACATTAAATTGCCACTCACTGACTGTCAGAATGTGGCCTTCTTATATGAATGAACTATAGCTCCGTAACCGCATGTAATTGTTTACGAAACAGTGTAGCACAGACCGCGACGAACTATAGCGGCAAACGTTGGAAGCGCTTGAGCCACGTCTCGTGTAAGTTGTCAGCTGACTGTGTTCGTGTAACACGTACTGCAGCGTCAGCCGAGGCGCTGCAGTTCCTGCCACGTAGGCAACAAACAGTACATATACTGCTCGGTAACCAGTGACTAAAGTTTGTTATTCCTGACGGTAATAATGTCTGCAATAATCGCGTGACGACCCCTGCTATTTCCATTACTGTGGGTGGTATTAATTACAATTTCGATATAGAATTTTAGAGAATTATAATTTAAATTTACCTCGTTTCTGATATTTTACAATAATACTGTTTAAAATTTATATTTTCGAGGGATTATCTCCTGTAACATTCAAATTAGGTAGAAAGCGTCCCCCTTAAGTTTTCCATTTGATTTTGCATAAGGAATCGCCTGACGTGGTTAGTCGCTCAAATTCTGGCCCACCCTGTGTGTATGTTTGTGAAAAGCGGGAAAGGATGGCGGGGAAGTGAGTAGGCCTAGAACACTCTGAGGCGGCCTCCGAAGTCCGCGTTACTTCTTCGCGCGTGAGAAAGATCTGTGTCGAAACGATCTGGGTTCGAATCAGAATGTCTATGGCAGCAGATCTCGTGGCGTCTCGCCTTTATTGGAATAACACGTCAATTGTGAATCTAGGAGACTTAATGCCGCGCATGCATATGCTATGTATATGTGTAATAAGACATAACAGGCTGAAGTAGTTGCGTATTGCGTTCCTACCTTTGAGGTGCTAATTTACGGAAATGACGAAAATATTGTAAAAGTGTTTATTAATATTAGACTATAGGTTCTTGTCTTTTTGCTGTACCAGAAGTGGTAAATATTTCCCCCAAGTTCAAAGTTTTTGTTTATTTATATAAACCCTGTGAAATTTATAAGGTCACAAAATCGAATTACTCCCCCCATCCCCCTGTTCTTCAAACTATGAAATTAAAGAAAGATATTTTTTGTCACTAACCTGAGCAGTTGTTTTTTTATTATTAACGTACAGTAACTCCAGGCTTTAAAAAAATGCTCTTATATTAATGTGTAGCCTATATTTGACACTCGTGCCGAATTATTTCCACAGCAAAGTAACACCTTCGTCGTAAAACATTTCAGAAATCTGCTTATAAACAAATCCCCCCCTCCACCTCTAAAGAGGAGTGAGACTTAGTATTAATACAGTTAGAGAGATTATGCGCCTCCCTAAACTAGGGGCCGCGGTGGCGTAGTGGTTAGACTACTCGCCTCCCACCAAGGCGAACCGGGTCCTATTCCCGACGGGGTCGCTCCCACGTTTTTGCAAGTGGGAATCGTGCCGGACGATGCCGCTGGTCTGCGGGTTTTCTCGGAGGACTCCCGTTTCCCCCACCCTTACATTCCGGCGTTGCCTCATACTCACCTCGCCTCATCATCATCGGCTCTCAAGACCACATATCTCCACTCACTCAGTCATCTCACCTAAACTGACTACGATAACCTATACTGGTGTATTTCGCACCTAAGAAGCTACAATGAAAACCTTGTTTAAACAACTAACACTTTATAAATTCGCATTAGAAATGCCAACGTAAGATGGGAATTCGTCTTGAGACTTGAATATTTGTTCAGCGCCGTCCGTGAGCAGGTATCACTCTGGTGCTACTACGTTCAGTTTCTACTGTAGCCCTGCGTGTTGCTCCATTGTCGTCTTACTTCAGCAACAATCCTCGATCAACAACAACCATGACCTTACAACATGCTGCTGATCAACGACTCCGCAGAACAACCAACCTTACCACATACTTCACTAAGTCTGTCATGGCTTTGATGACATGTCGCAGTGAGTCATATACTGTGACACAAGGGCAACGTCTACCCCTTTGTCAAGTCCACTCGTTCATTTATTCAATTTATATTTCCGCGGCTATAAAACTTGAAGCCGTATACAAGGAAGTTTAGTTGGGACGCTGGCTTATTGCATAAGGAATTCTGGGTTGAAATGCCAAGTGAGGCATGAATGTGTACATTCTGAAGTTAGGTTTGCCGCACTGTTTTATTTTGTAACACTGGCCTACATACAACAAGTGGAGTAGTTAATTGACAATTAAAACAATATTGGATGTAATATATTTTTATTGCAAACTATAATAGTAATAGGCCCCCTATCCTGAAAGAACCGGCAGATTGTGTGCGCAGACAATGTTTGTTAGCGGTATGTTTTACTTGATTCGTGAAGAGTTAGTTTTTCAAGTACATGAATAAATCACTTCTTTTCACGGGTTTCGCAAGGTCAAGTGACTCGGAAAAATATTCAGTCGCGTTTTTTTTTTTAGCTCCCCTAGCGCAGCCCGGGAGTGTTTAATAATGTCTGCTGAGATCGCCGCGAACAGGATTTNCCTGGTGCGAAGCCACTTTATTTTTACGACTCGAGAATGGGCGCAGTTTATTTATGGAAGCGGTCCTAAAGGTTCCAGGGCCGGGCGCGGAATGTGAAAGGCGTTATGCAAATGCCAAGTGCGTTGGTGGGGAAGGAGAAAAGATGCTTGGAAGTAAAAAAAACTGCGAAGAGGGAGGTGTCTGGAAAGCAGAAGAAAATTTCTGCGCACGTGATGCGTCGGAACTTAATTGTATCGCGGCAATTTGCATGTGCCTTTCTTGGAAATCTCTGTCGACTGAGGGGAAGCTCGCGCGGTGCTGTCAGAGCTATCTAGCGGCGGCAGCTGCAACTCGCTCGCGAAGCTTGTTCCTTCCGCCGCTAGGATGCGCTGCCACCACGCTAGGGTATTGGCTGATAGTCTGTTCGCGGTGTCTTCGCGCTTTTTGAATCTATAATCACGTGTTTGGTTGTTTTCTAAATACGTCATCTACCACAACTTCTGTTAACAAAAAAGTATTTTATTTTTTGTTGAATTGAACTTTTACATAAAGTTTATCTATCCATCATAATATTTCAATACAATTGAAATCTTTAAGTTTTGAAGATCAATGGAATGCAAATAAATGAATAAATTGAACAGAGAAAATTGGTATGTCGGTAATACCTAGTAACAAACGGTTCTCGTGTGCACATATGCGGTGTGTTGTACCTTTGGTGTCATTTTATAAACATCTTCCTTTTTTACGTGAGGTGGAGGAGAAGCTGCAAGTAGAACTTAAACAAGGCTTCATAAAAGTAGGAAGTAATCTATCAGTAGAAGATAAAGGCCTTGCTGCAATCGAAATAAGCAATACTGTTACCATTCCCGTACACTCCATTGCCATAATAAAAATCCTGTGCTACAATTGAAATAATGTACCCGGATGTTTTGTTTGTCGGCCAATAGGATTCACTTTCGAATGGGTACTTTTCACGTGTAGTTATCAGAATTGTTGCCCTCGTGTTAAGTTGGATCACTTATCTCATGCACATACCTCATTAGTACGGTCGGAATTGATACATAAGAATTATTCGAGCTGTTGCAGTCCTCATGTCACAATTTCTCAAACTACATCCTGAAGAAACAAATGAACACGCCAAAAGAGAAGCAATATTTGAAGTCAATTAAAGCATACTCTTATATTCGTGGCAGGAAATGTAGGGCTGTGAAAGTGATTGGCTACTAATGGGTTCTTCACAAGAAAGTTACATTATAATTACGTATTTGTGCGTTGGCAATGGTTATGGAAACTGTTAAGCCTGTGCATCGTTCTGGCAAACACCGTTGTAGGCCCTACGGAAGGTATGTAACTCTTTCATTATTTCTCTCATTTTTAGAAGACAACTGATCAGTGTGAGGTTAGAGTATGGTAACGGTACTAAATCCTAGGACCAAAGTATTATTTTTACTTAAAATACTAACTTTGTAGATAACATTATACACGAACAGTTGAAAGTTAGGTAGATAAATGCTATGCATAACGAACTGTTGATCTGTTATCTTCTAATGGTGGGTTCACAATAGGCGTAGACACATAGTATATTTAGATCGGACGTAACAAAAGAACACTTACACGACCAGACACCTTGTCGGAAATTGATTCACAATTCCGTCGTTACGTATTATTTTCAGCCAATGGAATCTTGCGACAAGTCCGCCAGTTGGCAGTGCTGGTAAATAATATTTTAATGTTTCGCCTGTCTTTACATTCTACAAAAATTGCATTTTAGTTTGATGTTGTATTGAAAATAACCCGTGATTTAAAAGAGTTGCCATTTTTAATTTTCTTTAAAAATTTTTGCTTTTACAAACGCAAAGATGTGGATAACTTTCAGAAATTTCTTCTAGTTCACTGCCACCTGTTCTTCACTCTACATTTATACCTTGCGACGTTTCTGAATTTCTATAGGGTAACTACCGGTCCTTCATTTTAAACAAACGACTTCGTAGGACATTCTCTATTCTGCTGTGATTGGCTTCTCCCTGCATGAGAAATGAAATATAACCATTCCTCTTCAGGCACCGGCCTCACATTCTCACGAGCTGTCATGCGCACTTGTGAGTCAGTAGGTTTGGTAACACGGAGGCGAATTCTCGCGCACACGGCCTGTGCTCGCGGTATTGCCTTCAATTGCGAACCAAGCCTCAGTTTCGACTTCGCCCCTTCTGCAGCAATCCTTGGTTTTCGCGCCACCATTTAGGATTAATAGTAATTACTCACAATATACGGTTATAGAAAATTTACACTGTACAAGTTGTTTAACATTTTTTTTGTGCGTAATTTTAATCGTGTGATATCTGCTGGTTGTAAAATGTCAGCAACGTACTTATATTTTTATCAATAAGTTTTGCAGGCAGGAAATAACACTCAGTGAAAATTAGATACAGACGTATTAAAAAACTATTAACTTGTAAATTTTCTGTAATCAAACATTTCCAGTAATCTCTGAAATCGAAAATATGTTACGAAAACGACGAGGATTTCTACAAAAGCGGTGAAGCGGAGCGTTGACCCTTGACCTGGTCGCGGCAACAAGAGAAGAGCAAACTGTCCCATCACACCCAATACACGCCCTTCTTCCCCGGCGGGCGTAAGTGGTGGCGCGAAGACGAGGGGGGGGGAGGGGGCTGGTCCCGGCCACGCAACCTCCTCCCAGAATACGAGTTTCAAATATTTTTAACAAGTAACGTAAAATTTTGTGCCGATCGTACCTAAATGTATGATTTTCCTTCCGAATAGATGTAATATTTTGACATGAGGGAACGTTGTAAATGCGGGCCAACCCTAGTGTCCAGAATTTTTATTCAGTGAGTATTATTTTGTGTCCATTTTCGCTTTGATTCATTTTCGCCGTGCTGGCAGGAAAATAATAACTAGAGCACAGTTTTATTATAAGTTTTGAAAAGTGTCGAATATGATGAGCGAAAAAAAAAGGAAAGTAAGACTCAGCTGATCCTGTTACCCCCGTCCAGAAGAACAAGTATTCAAGTATGCATGCTCCGCGGAGCCAGATTACACAAGGCAGACCATCNAATAATAACTAGAGCACAGTTTTATTATAAGTTTTGAAAAGTGTCGAATATGATGAGCGAAAAAAAAAGGAAAGTAAAACTCAGCTGATCCTGTTACCCCCGTCCAGAAGAACAAGTATTCAAGTATGCATGCTCCGTGGAGCCAGATTACACAAGGCAGACCATCTACAAATATCCCTGAGACGTTATTCCCAAGGGAAAATTGTGTGCGACATATTACAGAATGCCTGCCTCTTCGTTGTAGTTATGTATGTTTGTTTGATTAATGGTTCAAGAAATTACGTCTTAAAATAATTACAATTTTATAATTTTTGTTTGATATATTTTATAATGTATGTCATTAATCAAGATGTTTAAAATGTTGTAAAAATGTTGTAGTATGTAATTTTTTTTTAACTTTGTGTTAATAATTATTGTATAAATAGAACTCCAAGAGCTTTGGAGTCTTGGTCAGAATAGCAAAGGGTTTCTTATTGCACTGATATACATTCGAAAGTAATACTGCATCCTTTTTAAAAAACTAAACTATCTGCAACTAACGCCTCTACGGTGTTGCTAATTAGGCCCGCGGTACACACTGGCTGTATTACAAGTACATTAAATAATGAGACTGCTTCCTATGTGGATACATGTTTTTTCGGCAAGAGTTAGATTATTGTAAATATGTCATACTACGGCGTATTTTGAAGTTTGTATAACTTTGCGTAAGATTTCGTGTGTCAGCGCGCAGGGGTACATCACAATATCATAACGCTGGGAAACAAAAAAAAAAGTTCTTTATTTTGTAATTTTTAAGAATTGGAGTTTTTACGATATTGCCACTCACTGGCTGTCTCTGTGGTCTTAAACTTGCGAAATCCAATTTCAGGCATGGGGTTTTTTTTGTAACAATATATATTTCGAATGATTCGATAATTAACTATAAAACGGTACACGTGCAAACCGATAAAACATGCAACGGCTACATGTTTTCTAATGTTATTATGTATCACGCAACTCCGAACGGTGTCCTGTTTCTGTCATCATAATCAAACTCTCGCTATTATTATTGAAATTACATGGAATATGCACAGTAGATGGATCGCGGTTTTCGTAAGTTATATCATGAATTCGATTCAAGAGAAGCAAGCACTTGTAGGCAAGTGTACAAGTACGGGAACATGAGGAACCACCCACTAGATGGTTCATATCACCATGTCACTAGTTCGCTCTACGAAGACGCTTCAGTTCAGAGTAATAAGGCATGATCTGTTCTCATGTGTACGACTTACTATCGATGTTTTACAAAGCACGCTGGCCATGTTCTTCAATGAAAACAAATAATTTAAATAAAACAAACAAGCAGTTAATTCTTTTCATACTTGCAAATAACAAAAACTGCTTCTTAGTCTACAGCTGTTGTCACCACTTCGTCTCTAGCTACTGCAGTCATTAGGAACCATTCAGTGGTAAATCGCGAAATTATATTTTTTCCCCATGATACTTTTCAGATTTCTGTTACACTTTCCTGCTTTCGCGATTGCATCATCATCATCTCTCTCTCTCTCTCTCTCTCTCTCTCTCTCTCTCTCTCTCTTTTTCTCTGTCTCTTTTATGATGTGGCTTAGCATTTTGCATCGAGTAATGTGGCGCAGATGTAACAACACTTATTCGCATCTGGAGGAGCCAGGTTCAATGTCCAGTCCGGACATTCTGATTTCGGTTTCCCCGTATTTCGTCGAAGCAGTGGCGTAACTAGGAAGCGACTTCGAGGGGGTGATGCACTACCCGGGGTCGTGGAGGGTAGGTAACACCCCTAGGCAGCTGTAGTTCGGGGCTTCTCCCCCGGGAACATGTTTGAAACTTAACCTCTAAATAATGATTTTAAAGCTATTATGCATTATAATAATGTATCGACCATCGAGGGAAGGATTTCCAAAAGAGTCAATGTGATTGTTTACCGCCAGTAGTGAGCAGTGAGTGTAGGTATATATGCCCACTGTCGAATGCTAATGTGACGCCGTATAATTTGATTATTCGCATGTATTCGATACCACATTGACTTTAGTAGGCGTAGGAATTGATGTTAGTGTTTTAAAGTAATTATATAACGAGCCAGAGCCACCAATACAGGACATTGGTTGCCTTACCTCAGAATGTGTTCTAAGTGCATTATGCCTATATCAGAAAGCTACGAACTTAGAGAGGCACAGTTGGACAACGACTGCTGGAGTTAGGCGCATGGAAATTGGAACGTATCAGACCAGTGCAAGTCTAACCTAGATGAAAAATGAATTATGACTTAAGCCTTTTTTATGACCTTAAATGGTCGCCATTTTCCAACCCTCGAAGATATAGTCACTAAATCCATGACCTAGATGAAAGCCGTATTGTAAATTTGTTCGAATACGATGTTGGGCACCAATATATCTATAAATTAAAATTTTATATACATAACTTTTAAGTTTTAAAACTTAGAGACGTAATACAATGTGTTGCATGTCTACAGGCGTGCATTTTAAAGGCGATTTCAACTCTGATATTAGAAACAGCTATTTTATGTGTCTTTCCCCCGACGCCATACTGGATTTCATAGGAATAGCTACGACTGAAGGATCTCAAAGTATGTTGGCAAGCGGCTTGTGTATGGACTCGTGCCAAAAACTGCTTCGACGTGATTGTAAATAAACTTCACTTAAATTGCAGCCCTGAACGTTTTTATTAACGTAAAACTGTTTGGATTCAGGCAGCCGGCACTTCGGTCAACCTTACATGCGCGCGCGCACACACATACACACACACACACACCACACCGATATAAGAACCAACATTTAATAAATATATGTTAAGTTGAGGATAGTCTGGGTTTTTTTTTATATAAAGAATGAGGAGTAAAATTTCAAGATGTACGCAGACATAAGGGTCGAAAATCAAATAAAAAACATTTTAGAAGCATTTTTTACTTAGGGTTTTCCAGAAGTTAGTAAAAGAAGACACTTGTCCTTATGTACCCCGACATAAAAGTCAAAATCCCAAGAAAAAAAAATTATTATTCAACTATGCAGTGTACAAGAATAATTGATTTTATTTTGATAACAATTTTTAGTATTTAAATTTTATCTAATTATTCTTATGTGAAGTGCTAAGCACATAAACGCTATATAAATAAATGCATCACTTCACACGCGTATCGATCGAGTTAATATTTTTGTTTCACATAACATATCCGTGCTTGATATATTATATGCAGCATATAAGCAGACAGTTCTTTGAGAATAATTCAAATAGAGCATAATAAGTTATAAATTATAAATTTCTAACGCCTGGGCCTTCAGTCATCCAATGTCCATATTCGATGTTATAGACGTAGATATGCGTTAAAATTTATTTTAAAGTAGGCATTTGAAGTACTATATTTCCATACTTGATTTTTCAAGACTAATTCCAACATAACGTCACAACCTATGTTTATGTAGGTATTTACAAAAAAGTTATGTATGTAATATAAATTAATTTACTTTATTGTTTTAAAAATTGTAAACGCAAGTATATAGTATAATATACAGACACTTATTTTTAAGGTAAATACAAATCTGACTTTACGACAGCTTATTGCACATAATTTTATAAATAAAAGTTATGTATTTAATTTAACTTATTGTTTTAAAAACTTGGAAACGCATGTATATCGTATGATATACGTACAGACGCCTTTTTAAAAAGGTAACTACGAAATGAAGTCACAACAGCTGACTACGAATCATTTTATATATAATAATTATGCATTTATTTTCATTTATTTTTTTTAAAACTGGGAAATATAAGTGTATAATGCAAATGTATCTTTTGGCGTATTCACAAACACGTATACTGAAGGTGGATACGAATATGAAGTCGGGATATGTGATTACCAGCCTAAAGTTTAGGACAAGCCAGAGAATAGGGCAGTGAGAGACAGGGTGGATGGCATGACATAATTTAAGATGTTAAAATTTCACAGTCAGATTTTATTACGACCAATGGACACATGAAGGAAGCTGTATAATGCTGACCAGTTCTGGAAGATCTGAACAGACTGCCAGGAGTGAGGACCATTTGACTGTCGCAGGCATGACCATAGCAAGTGGCTTTATTGTCTACCACACAGCGACATAGGGCAGCTTCACTAGAGCTAATGTGGCAACACGAACACTCGTTATTAGACCATGTTCTGCGCCACACTGAATTTTCTGAAGCCAAGGGTGTGCTATTATTGTTTAAAAGGTAACTATAAGCAGTATATGCAAGCAGCTCGATTCGAGAATACAGGAAAGTTGTCGCCTTATCTCAAATAATATTTCCAGCATTGTATGCTAATTTCAGGCCCACCAACTTGGCATAGTTGGTAGTCTGTCAGCAACCGTTGGAGTTAGATAAATGTTTAACGTATACCAAATCAGTCCAATACGCAGCCTAGCCAATGTTATATGATCCATTATGCATTCAGCCCTTTTATAAGCATAGTTCACTCGTCATTTAGGAGCTTACGGAGATGGAACCATCAAATTCACACTCGGTATAGCCAACACTCACGACCTTACACAGACTTCTATATTTCACTATACCGTACGCCTTTTATAATCTTAATTGGCAGCCATTTTCGAAGCACTTAGTAAGGGGCACACGTTTTCAGAACTGATTCGAATATGTGATCAGGAAATACGTTAGACGCCATATTGCATTTTATAGTCTTTACCATGCATTTATAATGTGTTCCTAATTTGCTATAATCAGGGAACTTTATACCGAAGATAACAAAATTAATTACAACGTACCTATACCACATAAAATGTTTTTGACAATTCATTTCCTTACTTGTTTAAAAAAATTCGAAAAAAATTTCTATATTTACATACGGTGCTTAGCATGCGAGTATTAATTTTGTACAGTAAAGACGTACTTGCTAGTTTCATTACATTACTAAACTCACACATTGAAAAAGCGTACAGGACATTAATGTTTTTATTTGAAACAAACGTGGACACATAATTAAAAAAACGTATTCTTTACTACAACTAAAATCATACACAGTTAGCTTATCATAAGCAAAAACCTTGTACAATCACGGAATTTTTTGTGTACGCCTTACCATTAGTTCAAATAAACGTTTATTCAGTTGCGTATCGAACCTCCTTCACACAATAGTATGAAGAGCTGCTAACAATCATTACCTCCCGCCCCGCACCACCCAAAGTCATAGACATAGGGCGTAATTAATACTCTGTACTGAGGCTAATAATAAAACAACCCGGGGGGGGGGGAGATATGTGTGTCACATCGCCTCGTCATACGATAAATGCGGCCGTATAAATTTAGAGACGGTTAATTTAAATAGCCACACAGCACTGACAGGTTATTCAAGCAGCAGTAGAACACTTCAGTTCTCCCCGGTACAGGTGGAACAACTGACTGACGGTGAGGTCATTTCTCGAGCGTTATTTTTACTCCCAGAACAATCAAGCAATAGACACAGAGTAGAACTGCACACAGAAGCTAAATGGCGTGGTGGTTCCTTTGACGTGAGCGAACCCATTCGCCGACTGGCTTCGCATAGCCCTGTTCCAGTCCACGTGTGAGATTGGCTACCGCGTGCTGCGAATGAGTCCCTATTGGCTGGGCTGGGCTATTGGCGGACGGCGTTCCGGCATGTTACTGGTCAGTGACAGCATTTTCCTTATGTGTACAGTTAGAGTTCGTTGTATACGCACCTGTATTGGTTTTCAATGAGTTCTGCTTTCCAGCTATGCATCCAATCCGAATGCATAAGAGTTTTGTGTAATTAATATTACTGCATTTATTTTACTGGCCAAGAGACGCCTAAAATGTACGCATTACAATAAATTATCAAAATTCCCCAGTTCGCAACTTTAGCTGAAATAATTTTCGTTACAAAATAACTTAACGATACTTGCCATACACGTTTTCCAGTTCAAACTACTGCAACTGGATTAATTTTAATATCAATATTGTATGCAACATACATATTTGTTTAAGTAATATCCAGAGGAGATAGACGGAATTTGCAGAATCCTTAAAAGTATTCCAATTCAACCGCCCTGCAGCCGAATTAACCTCTGCGTACAGTTGATAGTAAAAATATTAGCATTTTTATTCACATCTTACCACGAAATCTTTTTATAGCCGAAGTTTCCCATTTATTACCGAACATTCACTATAGTACTAACATTTTATTTTTCCATTTGCTTCCCACACAGAAAATGGCCTCGCTGCCCTGTTAATGCCTCGCTCGACTTGAAACAAACACACTTGTTCGAGGTCACGCCCCGTCAGGTCATCGCACTTGATATTCAACTAACAAAAAACACACATATACAAAATATTTAATTCAATAACGCCTCTAGCTCTGAGTTCATAAAATAATAAAATTCATCTCTTCACTGACAGAAATATATCCTGTTCTTTGCAATGGAACCAACATCCACAGTCTACCAACCAAGTCATTGAGGTTTTCAGAAAATAAGCAGCTAGAACGCATGACTTTCTTCGCAGGAGGTCCGTGACACATGTCTCCGTGTATAGTCTTCTGTGATGCAGGATACCTCTGGGCCAGAGTACTGAGTTCGAATCCATGTTTCTTCTGCCCCAACTTCAAGTATCCCTTATCTTCAGCAACATGTTCGCGCTTTTGCTCTGCAGCTGTCGCCACTCCATCGTCGCTAGAATATGTACATTCCCGTGCAGTTTTCACGCCTTCAGCGGAAGTCTGGGAGGCGACATTTTCGTTCTCGTCATCATGACTAATTGTAACATCTTCGTTTTCCACTTTACATGTTAACAGCGAATTGTTTCTTGTTTACAACTTCCGACGATCTGCGTGGCAAATGTCTGCAACACTCGCATTCCCTTCAACACTTACTGTTTTGCAACACGATGCAGGCCCGGGCAATGTTATGGGCGCCTGAATCAGAGTTAGTTCGCACGACGAATCAGCAGGAAGGCCAACCATAGCCTCGTCTTGCGGCAATAAGTTCAACGCAAGCTCCGTTGAGTCAAGCGAAGATGCGCTACCTTCACAAGCTCCAGCGCGTGTCTTTGAATGATCGCTTCGACCAGACGTTGCACCACGCATATGCCATCTTAGTATTCCAGAGGTTGATTTCTTTGAACATTCGCTCTGTTCATGGCGACGTGCCTTGCATCAGTTGCCGAAGGTCTTGGCACAGTAACAGCATTGTTTTCCACGTAATTGTTGAACAATCGGTGAAGGTTTGTTCGTAGTCGGACACGACGCACTCGATTTCACATCCACAGTTGTTCGCATCGTCTTCCAGCTTACACCCGCAGTATTGCACAGTGCCAACTCTCCACTGCTGACTAAGCTTAAACAAGTCTGGAAAATTGCACCAAAGGACAACGCACCGAATTCCTGAGCACTCAGTTGTAATAGTATTTTTGCATGAGAACTATTTATTACGAGGCATAACAAAAGCCAATTTTTTTCTCTTTGTTTTAATTCGTGTTTACTATAAATGAAATATTATAATGCATAAAAACAATATAGTGAAAACTTCCATTTAACGGAAAAATAAGATACTTCTATGTTAGAGCTATAACACGCCGGATACAGGGCATACTTAGGAAATAACTAAATACGTCGTACGTGAGGTGATTTTTCAAAGGTTTTATTCAAAATGTGTGAAGAAACCGCGAACAGACCATACTAACTCACTTACGGAAGTGTCGTTCACAACTTTGTGCCCGAGCGACATGCCATTGATCGAAACACAGGCAACTGAGCTGCTCGACATACGTAGGTCGGGCCTGGAATTCTGAACCAGGGGTTTAGCCAGAGAGGGGGATATCAAGGCGTATCCCCCTCTCAAATGAAAATTAAACACTGAAAAATAAAATTTCAAAATTAATAACAACTTTAACTAATGTGCGTTCTTCCTTGAACATGAAGGATGTTTATAGAATTTTGTGGTCCCATCTCCTTATATCAGCCCATTGGTAGTAGACAAATGTGAACTAATAATTCTTCATATTAAAGCTTTCATGTCTTTTCCAAATATATAAATTTGTAATTCCCCTCCTCCTCCCTACTTCCCTCCTTGCTACGCTCTCGTTCTGAACGACTCGAGATAGTCGGATGCTAACGACTCGAGATAGTCAGATGCTAAGCAAAAGTCTACTATTCCAGTACGTCGTTTCATGTGATGTCCCAAAACCGTACAGTCTGACTGAGGTCAAGAATAAAGGACGGCTGTTGGAGTTCCTCCCCTCTTATGTCCCTGTAGTTACAGCATTTGATTTATCGAAGTGTACACCGTTGTTCTGAAAATTAAATGGTGCACTGAAAAAACCCACTAGAGACATGACAACAGAACAGTTCTGTAACGGGCTTCAGGGTAGCGGCAACCAAAGTTCTGTACCAGCAAGAGAATGTTCTGTTAGTTTATTACAGTTGTATTTGTTGCGGAAACTATGAAAATACTGCTTAAGATGTTCTGTTGAAGGAGCTACCTTTTCGTAGGAGGAACAGAACGCTTTGTTGCAGATACAGTCACAGACAAAATACCACAACAAAATGTTCTGCTGTAATTGCTATCGACGTTAATAATATTTTGGTGGTACTTATCAACCTAACTAAATCCTTACGGGCACAAAAGTTCGGTTCCCAAAACCGTATGTTTTTTTCTCAGTGTACGTAATTACAAATTGATACCACAACGTAGGTAGCTCGGAATGTACCACAATTGTTGTATAGGCCTTGGCCTCCAATGAAATCGGGCACTGAAATCATTCAACCAAAACCAACAAGTTACCAAAGAAAACGAGAACTGGGCGAAGATTGTGCATCTTCTGCTGCGGGAAAAAGGTCAGTGCAGTAAGTGGCATTGGTCCAGCGCATGCACTGATCACCGCGGCACACAGGAAGCCGCTCCATTGATTCGCCGTGGTNTTCAACCAAAACCAACAAGTTACCAAAGAAAACGAGAACTGGGCGAAGATTGTGCATCTTCTGCTGCGGGAAAAAGGCCAGTGCAGTAAGTGGTGTTGGTCCAGCGCATGCACTGATCGCCGCGGCACACAGGAAGCCGCTCCATTGATTCGCCGTGGTACACATCGTGCCTACTCGCTCCACAGGAAGCCACTTCATTGTACTCGTGTCCAGCGGCGAAGTGGCTTCAACTACTGTCAACGACGAGACTTACTCCGTGCGGAGATATCTAACCACAGTCACTAAAATTGCCAATTCCTTAGTTTCGCGCGCTATTAAACCTTCGTTCATCCGACACAGAATGCAGGACTGTGAACTTACTATAATCTATTCGCAGTTTCTTCACATTTCTTTAATAAAACCTTTAGAAAAATATCCCATGTATTGACGTCTTTTTTTTTTTTACGGAATATGTACGTTATGTATTACAAGTGCTTTTACTTTAGTTAACATAGAAGTTGTATATATTATGTTATGTTAAACTTTTGCTTACATTCAATCTATAAATTTTAATATTTCACTTACAATTAACATAAATAACAATCAGAGAGAAAACAGATGTGTTGGAAATGGTTTTCAAGGAATAGTTTTTATGCAAGATATTATTACACTGAGTGCACGCGAATGTGGTTCGTTGTCACTTCGGCGTAAACTTCTAGGCTTGATTAAGCTTCGTTTGCATGAGGCGGAGGAATATCCTCGAAGTAGAACTTCAGCAGTGCTTCAGAAAAATTGGAGGTAACCGAAAATGGACTATAAACACGTATCAGTGGGGACACTTAATTCCTGACGGCGGAGTGTAACAGGAGTCTGCGGTAGCAAGNAATGGACTATAAACACGTATCAGTGGGGACACTTAATTCCTGACGGCGGAGTGTAACAGGAGTCTGCGGTAGCAAGCAGTCAAAGGACAAATAATCTCTGCTGCAGTATGCGAAGGGGACGGGGGCGTAGCGGTTAGAGCGCTCACCTCTCACCACGGTGAGCGGGGCTTTATTCCAGGCGGGGTCTCCCCCGGATTTTACAACAATGCAATAGTGCTGGTCAGCGGGTTTTTGCGGGGGTCTGCGTTTCCCCCGACCTTGCATTCCAGCGCTGCTTGATTCTCACCTCGCTTCACCCTCTTCGGCGCCCAAGACCTCGATGTTGAGAACCGCCCATATACCTCACCTCGAATTTAGCGAAGGCTGTCCCTATGGGGGGAGGGGGTGAGGGTGATGGAACTGCTACAGGGGGCAGCTGGCGGGGTAACTGTCAGGGTCCCGGTAAGGCGGGACGAGCGAGTGTCACTCGTGGCGACCGCCGCGTCGTGTGTCATGGGACA
>NQII01003847.1:141859-158034 GCA_002778355.1 Clitarchus hookeri | reverse complement strand
GATCGTCAAGGGAGTCCACGCCCGCCATCTTGGATTTTAACTATTTTCGCCATAAGTTCCGTTCAAGAATGTTTATCGAATTTTTTTTCGCACGAGATGGCATAAATAATGGTTGCTAAAGCTTTATCAAACTAATACAACTCTACCGCGTTTATTAATTTCTGACAAGTGACTGCCGGTAAGAAATAAGCAATTGATTTCTTGCGGGTGGTTACAGGAATGATTTTGGCAACAGTAGTCAAGGAATCATGTTTTAGAACATGTGCAAAGCAATGCCCTATGCCTTGTCGATGCCCAAAATAAAATGTAAATTCTGTGATGCACGTTGAGGCAAAAATTCCGTAAAACCAATATGGCGGGGACTAATCCCCCCTTAAGATGTCAGGTCGCCTGGGCATGCACAGCTCCAGCAGAAAACGTTTTATTAAAAAAAAACCGTCCAACGTGTCTGAGTGAGGTCTGCTTACGAATAGCATTTAAGAAACGTTACACATCTCTATGCATTTTTCAGTCCCTCCATTTCTCTTTAACGCATATTTTTGCTATAGTGAAAATGGCTCAAACAGGTGTTTTCACGGTCTTTTTTAGGTGTGAACATTCTTGTACAAAACATTGAAAAAGGAATAGGGATGTTCATCAAACCTTTATTTTTATTATTACCTCATAAAATGGTAGGGTCTCTGCTGAGAGTCTCATAGAGGCGCGTTATCGACGGCAAGACTGAACGCCGGTTCAGTGCTTTGCGCGTAGAGGCGACGAGAGACTTGATAACGCATGCCTCGGTCGCCCCTAGCGCTCCCAGGCTTTTAGACTTGAGACGTGCAAAATTCCTTCAACCAGGCGGGGACCTTAACACCAGTTTTCTCTAACTGTTCCAAACTGATACTGATGCAGCGTTGTATCTGCTACAAAGTACCTGTATTCCCGAGTACGTCGTCGGTATTTGCCTTCTCTGGCGTGGCTTTGTCCGTGCATGTTATCAGCAGAGAGATTTGGGCCGCTCTTAACATCGACGTCTTGAGAGCCGACGAGGGTGGCGGAGTGAGGTGAGTACGGAGCAACGCTGGAATACAACTGCTGGGGAAGCAAGAGATCCTCGAGAAAATCCACCGACNGGAGTGAGGTGAGTACGGAGCAACGCTGGAATACAACTGCTGGGGAAGCAAGAGATCCTCGAGAAAATCCACCGACTAGTGTGATTGTCCGGTACCATTCCCACGTGCGAAAATCCGGGAGTGACCCCACCGGAAATCGAATCCAGTTCGCTTAAGTGGGTGGCAAGTAGTCTAACCACTACACCCCCGCGACCCCATGCATATTATCAAATAGGTACGTGTGCTATCAGGTACACAAGCTATCAGGTAAATTACGTGTTTTGGGTTGGTGTAGGCCTACTGTTAGGTACCCATTACAGTGAACACGAAGTATAAGAAAAAGAGCAAAGAAAAGTACTTTATTCGTGAGAAATTTTTTTCACAGAGGATAATGAACTAGCTATATGTAAATTGTGTAAATGAAAACTAAGTTACAAATCATTGTATTCTAATCCATATAAAAAATTTACAGCGAAAACACTTAACTTTACAGTTATCATGCCTAAACCAAGAAATTGAATTTTCTCTAAACTGCATACCTATTTTAAATGCAATTAAAATTATTGTAACATGGGACAGCAGGTGTGAACAAATGGTATACATTGGTGATTATTAAACTGATGCTAAAACTATTTGATAGTTCGGGAATGTATATTCATTTTAAGCACCTGTTACAAGTGCGTATCAGATACAAAGTAACAGGTTGATACTCTGCGACCCACTTCTAACGCCGAATACCTTCCTCTCAGCTCCTATAGAGTCTTACACCGCTCTGATGTTCCTTGCCTAAAGAGGTTTACATAATTAAGTTGTAATCAGTAGGATTTGGGAGCGAGCAGTTACCTAACACAAATATAATATACTATAAACACTCATATTTAAAGTGTGTTGTTTGAAATTAAAATGGAAATAGGCATTTATTCAGAAGCACTTTGGTTTTCGCAATTCTCTCTAGAAGCATGCGAATAGAAACAATTCGCCGCTGTGCATACTACATTTTTGAGAGGTTACTGCTCACTGTCAAGTCCTATTATTTACTGCTTGAGTTTCCAATTTTATAAATCCCCTGGGGAGTGATTCACAATCAAAATACATTGGCACGGACCACAGGACATAACAGTAGAACATTCACTCGACCGGCAATCTTGTGCGAAATTGATAAACAATTGAATACTTANGGACCACAGGACATAACAGTAGAACATTCACTCGACCGGCAATCTTGTGCGAAATTGATAAACAATTGAATACTTAGGTATTAGTTTTAGCCAGTAAAATTTCGTGACAATTCTAACGTCAGTTGGTAGTGTTGGTAAATATTTATGTTTCGGCTGTCTTGATACACATAAAATTAATTTTAGTAACACGAAAGTGATTTAAACTAACTGTAAATTTTTGCATTACTTTAAATCTTTGCTTTTGGGGTCATAATATTATGTGGATTATCTTTAAAATTTTCTGCTAATACACTGTCACCCCTTCTTTCCTCTAAATTGATGTCTTGCAATATTTCTTCGTTGTTGTAGCGTAACTATGTTCTTCCATTTAAATAAACCACTTCGTCGAAAATTTCATCCTCTGCTCTGATGCGGAGTTGTGAATCAATAGGCTTGAAAACATGGCGGACAATTCTTGTGCTCGCAACCAATGTTCTATGGTTACTGTTATGCTTTAAATTGTGAACCGAGCTTAAAGCCTGTGTGCGAAGATAACATTTGCCTTACATGCTTGGGCAGAAGCTCCTACGAGACTTGCTATCCGAGCCTGCACGAGTAGTGGGATATAGCCGGAGCGGGGACACGCGTCAGGCATCACGAGGTAGGAGTTGTCTGCTATGACGTCACAGGCGCGGCCGGCGGCCTTGTCGGTGGTGCCGTCCGCCATATCNTTATTCCTCATTTCATCACCAAAAATTACTTAAATAAATAAAAAAAAATTTTAATAAAATATATTTTAATAAAAAATTATAAAGTATCGGCCCGCCACCTTGGATTTTTTATAATTATATCGTTTTAGAGTGTCGCCGCAGATCATAATTCCATTAAATAATACAATTATTTTATTTAAAATTGCTTAAACATATTGGCCGGCAACTACGATACCCTGTGCATCGGAGGATGTATTACTCCCCCTTCCCCAAAAAAAATATTTTAATATAAATACATATTTTTATAATTTAAAAAATTAAAGGCGTAAGTGTTGAGTGTTATGTATCTTCGGACTCGCCTTTTCAAGACGCATACGATCGTGATATCATATCAATTATATAACCCACTTTCAGAACCACCATATTGGGTTTTAGTGGTATGCCGCTACCCCCTCCCAATAATCAAAACTCATAACCACCATCCACCTTACCAACACCCTTCCTCCATCACAAAAAACTTGTTCCCAAAAAATTAGTCAAAATTAGTACACACCACCACTCATCCCCTTGCTAAACTCCAACACCCTACCCTCCACCACCTCTCCATGCTCTCCACACAACTACCCTCTCACTACCCCCTCACACACACCTCCATACCACCACCCTCTCACCCCCTCACCCCCTTCACCTAATTCACCTTCCCCTCACAAACACCACCACTACAATTCAAGGTAAGCTATGTATCATAGAGCTCTATTTTTCAGTTAGGTATATATCTTATATCATAGTCTGCCCACATTTTCGCAAGTCAGGTTGTAAGCAAGCAAATATTTATAGGTATATGCGATTATAATTTGCATTTCTTAGGGCCAGGCTCGTGAAAATGAGTTTGTAAGAATCATTTATATTTCGAAGAAAGCCCTGTGACCATTTATATACATAGCGATTAGTTAACTTAAAAATAATATTTGCATCATAGTTATTTTTTTAATCAAAATCAGTTTATAATAGGGAATGAAAAGATTAAGATATAAAATATTGAAATAACATTTTGATTTTTTCAAATTTGTTAAAATTTATTATTGCAAAATTATTTATGTTCGTTTGCATCCGTATGAACATCACATTATGTTCTAATTTGTTAAATACAAAACCGACTATACAGGCACTCGTGAACTTCGTGCCGCCGTGCAGTAAAATGAAGGCAAAGTCCTTTCAGCAGAAGCGACACCGATATGCCACTGAAAGTTCCGTAGATGATACATTAGGGGTCCCAGATGATTCAGCTGTTATCACATTGGAAGGAGCAGGAACCATGGATGAAAATGTCTTTGTGGAAAGAGGTGTTGCTCCTGGGGGTGAGGTGCCAGGTTCGTCGTTCATACTGGTCGCAACAGATTTTGGTAGTGGAGTCATATGATCAAAATAACATTCCATTACTCTGCCGACGGGGGTCGCAAGAACTCTCTGTTGCATATCCGGCACTGAGGCATCGATGAGGCCTGCATTTTAACTTTGTATGACTTTATATGTTTAAAGTAAGCATCGTTGCGGTAGAAAAGCGACCCACACAATAAGCACAGATATTTAAAGTGGTTGGGATTGTTCATAGAACCACGAAATTCATGGTGCAGTGCAGTGTATTGATGCGAAAATACCTTGTCGCAGTAGCTGCAGGGATAAGTTTTCCCTGTTGGTGGCGATACAGGCGACATCCTGAGCTCTGCCGGAGACAGGTCAGCCAAAGAACTGGATGGTACAGCCGAATAAACCGATGTTGCAGTAATAAATGGTGTTGTCAGTTGGTCCGAAGATGCAGTCGACCTCACAGAAGACATCTCAACCAAAGAAGGCGATGCTGCTGTCGACATCATGCCTGAAGATGGTGATGGTGGTGCTGTTGCTGCACGTGTCCCATCTGAAGAACTCGATGGTGCTTCTGCTGGACCCACGACCGACGTCTCCATAATATTTATGCCAGGTACCGTCACCTGCTGCGATGATCTGCCACTCACCAAGACCTTAATCAAAATAAACTCCATAAAATTAACCCAGCTACCTATATACTCCGAAGAGCAAAAAAAAAGTGGTACACCTGCCTAACATCGTGTAGGGCTCCCCGAGCACGCAGAAGTCCCGCAAGACGACGTGGCATGGACTCGACTAATGTCTGGAGGTATGCAGGAGGCAATTCACACCATTAATCCTGCAGGGCAGTCCACAAATCCAATCTGCGCCATTTTGAGACAGGGTTGCACGTCTGTCACGTTTAATGATTCTCGTCAGTCGTCGTTTGTCCCGTTCTTTCACGATCTTTTTCCGACCGCAGCGATGTCGAAGATGTGATGTTTTACCGGATTCCCGATATTCACGGTACACTCGTGAAATGGTCGTACGCGAACATCCAAATGTTATCGCTACCTCGGAGATGCCATGTCCCATCTCTCGTGCGTCGACTATAACACCACATTCAAACTCACTTAAATCTTCATAACCTGCCATTGTAGCAGCAGTAACCGATCTAGCTGCCGACCGCATCGCATTACTCTGATTGGTTCCATACCTCTGTTATTTTCATACGCACGCCTATACCAGTTTTTTTGGCTCCGGCGTATCTGTCCATGACGTCATGGAAATATCGTGGAGCATCGTAGGAGGCGAAGGCACGTTCACTGTTGCACCTGGTGATGTGGTGATGAGTTGACGAGTGCAGCATTCGTTCTCGCCATAGACATCAACATTGTGGAGAGGTATAGGTACGGAACGATGTTACATTTGTCATTCGCACCGACGACGGTGGTTGCAGCCAAACCCAAATATAAACTTCTTCCCTGCACTGTGGGCGCTTTAAAGGAATAACTATTGCCAATCCGTAGGCTTCTCACATGCCTAGGGCACTTCGAGTATATACACTTTGTGAAAACCAAATTTTAATTGTGATAATGCGAATTGTGGATAATATTTAATGCGTTAATCGACATCGATGACGGGTGGAACGATCCCACTTGTTCTCAGCCGCAGATGATCCACCAAATAGAGTGTCCAGTCAGAGCCCTTCAATATAATTTCTTCCTCCTCGCGGCATACCTTCTTTGTGGTTTTTTCAACACCGGCTTCGATGTAACCCGCATTACACTCAGGCAAGCTCGAGGTCTTGATAGCTTTCTTTTTGTATACATCTTGTTAACTACATCTGCATTCCAACCATATATTATATTTTACGGCTAAATATTTCCCTATCTCCTCTGTATGTTGGTTTATTAAATTTTGTTCCACACAGCTCAGAAACGAACAAACATGTTTCGTCGAACTTATCATATTCCGAGCTACATACGTTTTGAAAAGACCCTTGCGTGCTTATTCCTTCAGGAAAAATCCATTTACATTCAGCTTAATTTCTTAGGTTGCGGCCCCGTACAGGTTGTATCTGCCTTTGAGAACCAACCAGATAACGACTGTCTAATAATGTACTAGTGGATATAGAGGGATTGCCAGTTAACTGAAAACTCAAGAGGCCAACCTTTAAAAAAGTCCTCGTAATTACGTGTAAATGTTGACATCAATATTAGCTGGTGTATATGCTGTTGCGTTGGCATGAGCCTGCTGATCGGTAGGTAGGTGGAAATGTTGTTACATGAAGCTGTGGAAGAATACAACGAAGGAGCAAAAAGAAGCTAGTTAGTGGAGCCAATGAACAAGTGGCATCGGCTCGCTAGTGTATCGTCAAGTGCAGCGTCTCGCTGGGTTATATCGAGTGGAGAGATTTGGGCGGCTCTTAACATCGAGGTCTCGAGAGCCGATGAGTGTGAAGCGAGGTGGGTATGGAGCAACTCCGGAATGCAAGGGCGGGGGAAATGGGAGACCTCCGGGAAAACCCACCGACCAGCGACATCGTGCGGCACGATGCCCACAGTGGGAAATCCGGGAGCGACCCCGGTTCGCCTTGGTGGGAGGCGAGTCATCTGACTACTTCACCACCGCGGCCCCGGGCTATGACGAGAAATGGCGAGGGCTGTAGTTGTTATTAGGAACAGTGACGTGTATATCAGACTCTACATTCGAGCCTCACTAGTCCGTCCGTTATCCGAGAGTGGGTGGCAATGGATCCCGTACTTACTCTGTTCTTGCAAGTTTGTGATCGGTTCAGAGCCGCATGTCTACCGACGGGGTGTACGTCGGACAGACTTGCAAAAGCGTGTGAAGTCTACCTCGTGCTCAGTGTTTCCGGCGGCGAGCACATGCAGCTACGAGGAGGAGTGTTGTTGTAAGATGGCGGCCGGGGGAGTGGAGGAGCAGAGAGCAGCAGGTAGCCGCCTTGTTCGTCGGACTGCAGGACGACGTGCGTCCACGTCGCGGCTATGAGAGCCGCGCTGTGCCGCGCATTCACAACGCATGCAGATGAAGCTCGCATCTCTACTTGGCATGCTTCTCTCGCCGCCTCGTCTCCGCCCGAAACCTCCTCGCACGCACTTCAACAACCACACAAACCTTTGTACCTGGGTCCGACGGATTCTTGACCCTTTCAGACCCTCCCTGTGTTCACAGTCGTGCCCTTGTCGCATGGCGAGCGCTGCCCTACACAAGTCTCATACTCACCCGAGCTTTATGACTTATCTCACTAAAATCATAGCTAAAAAGAAGCTACACGAGAGATGTAGCAGACCATAACTCGCAGTTAATATAATCTGGAGGTTTAGGAAACATTTAAGATGGCATAGCAATTTAACTACATCAGTGGATCGATTCGTGGGAGCTTTTTAAGTCAAATATCAGGATGTGAGATAATTCCAGAAAGGAATATTACTACGCCGCTTTCTAATTGCAGAGTTGCCACCTGGCTCATGTTGCCGTTGGCTTAGTTCAGGCGGAGGTCAGCGACGGCCGGGCACGCACGTCTCCAGACGTCTTCTTGATTCGATGCTGCGATGACAAAAGACGACGCCCACGGCTCTTGATTGTCCTATATTGGGCGCGCGGAGGGGGTTTCAGCTGTTGCTTCTCGCACCGTGTTTCGGCAACCACGGCCCGTGTCCTGGTTTTGGATGTGAAAGCGTGACCAGCCAGGGCGTGTAACTAAGGCCTGATCACGATTCGTCACTACCACTGTCGTTGCTCTTGTTGATCAGTGCTCGGCGTTCACCTCAAAGTGCGCCAGTCGCGCTGCTCGTTGATGTTTCTTCTCATTTCGTACCGTCTAACAGTATTCATGGGCCGTTCTAGTAACAGTGTGAATTGTTAAAAATGTAAACGTGTTACTAACATGCAAATTTCCATACTCTGATGTGCATAAAAAAGACAAACTTAATCTTCTTTGACCCTACTTAGCAATTGGTAATCCGGGATGCTAATTCCAAGTATATTCCAAAACTAGTTAAATCATTTAATTTATAATTACATTTTATGTTATGCTTACATGTCATTCCCGATACCGTCGGTCAACGTTCGTATCCATTTTCAGCGTCAAAGATTTTCCTAGCGGAGAGCATATGTTCCGTCAAAAACACCATGTTGCAATTTGACACCAATAATTCTGAAGAATGGCATGACCATACGATGAGCCATAAATGCTCTTAATAATATTAGAAAAAATTAAGTTTTAAATTTTAACGTAAATTATGAAGTAACTTCAGTGAGCACATATTTAATCAGTACACTCATAATTAGAGACGTGAAGAATTCGCGAATTCATTTTGGGACAAGCTAGAATTCAAAACACGTATGTTTATATAACTTTAGCAATTGGTCCACGCGGTATTTGACACCTCCTGGAGAACGCTGGCCCAATCGTCGCCTTCCACTATTACAGCAAACAACCAATGCGCAATTGATATNTTACAGCAAACAACCAATGCGCAATTGATATCGGCTTTTTCAGGTCTCTAATCATAATACAATATCAAGTTATAAGAACTGTTTTCTTTAACTCTCCGCCATTTTAACTAGGGGCCTACATGACATTGAGAATAGTTTATTCGCAGTCACTTCACACTTTTTGAATCAAAGCTTTGAAAAATCATCCCTTGTACGACGTGCTTGGTTGTTTCATCAATATGTCATGTATCACAAGAGTCTTATGCCTCTGTTTATATAAAGGTATATCTTATTTTTCGCTTAATTGAAGTTTTATCTACATATTATTTATAAATTAAAATATTTAATTTATAATAAATATGAATAAAATCAAAGGGAAAACACTTGTGTTGATAGCGTCTAGTAAGATAACGTTGTCATGCAAAATATTATTACAACTGAGTGTTCAAGAATTCTGTGCGTTGTACATTGGCGTAATTTTCTAGACATAGTTCAGATTTGTTAGCATGAGGGGGAGGTATATCCTGTAAGTAGAAATTTAGCAATTCTTCAGAAAAGTGTGAAGTAACCGTGAATGGATTACAATGCAGTGTCAATGCAATCATGGGCACTGATGTTTCCAAGTTCTTTTTTTCAAAAGCACTTACATTCCCGCGAACATGTTCTAAGTGGGTTGCAGGCGCGGCCGTGCAAGTACCTGGATGCAGGGGGTGCGTGCAAGTACCTGGATGCAGGTGTGGCCTTGCAAGTACCTGGATGCAAGCATGGCTTTGCAAGTACCTGGATGCAGGTGTAGCCTTGCAAGTACCTGGATGCAGGTGTGGCCTTGCAGGTATCTGGATGCAGGCGNTCTTGACCCTTTCAGACCCTCCCTGTGTTCACAGTCGTGCCCTTGTCGCATGGCGAGCGCTGCCCTACACAAGTCTGATACTCACCCGAGCTTTATCTCGTTTGTGCACGCTGTTGTCACTTATCTCACTCAAATCATAGCTAAAAAGAGGCTACGCGAGATATGTAGCAGACCATAACTAGCAAATAATATAATCTGGAGGTTTAGGAAACATTTAAGATGGCATAGCAATTTAACTACATCAGTGGATCGATTCGGGGGAGCTTTTTAAGTCAAATATCAGGATGTGAGATAATTCCAGAAAGGAATATTACTACGCCGCTTTCTAATTGCAGAGTTGCCACCTGGCTCATGTTGCCGTTGGCTTAGTTCAGGCGGAGGTCAGCGACGGCCGGGCACGCACGTCTCCAGACGTCTTCTTGATTCGATGCTGCGATGACAAAAGACGACGCCCACGGCTCTTGATTGTCCTATATTGGGCGCGCGGAGGGGGTTTCAGCTGTTGCTTCTCGCACCGTGTTTCGGCAACCACGGCCCGTGTCCTGGTTTTGGATGTGAAAGCGTGACCAGCCAGGGCGTGTAACTAAGGCCTGATCACGATTCGTCACTACCACTGTCGTTGCTCTTGTTGATCAGTGCTCGGCGTTCACCTCAAAGTGCGCCAGTCGCGCTGCTCGTTGATGTTTNATCACGATTCGTCACTACCACTGTCGTTGCTCTTGTTGATCAGTGCTCGGCGTTCACCTCAAAGTGCGCCAGTCGCGCTGCTCGTTGATGTTTCTTCTCATTTCGTACCGTCTAACAGTATTCATGGGCCGTTCTAGTAACAGTGTGAATTGTTAAAAATGTAAACGTGTTACTAACATGCAAAATCCATACTCTGATGTGCATAAAAAAGACAAACTTAATCTTCTTTGACCCTACTTAGCAATTGGTAATCTGGGGCGCTAATTCCTAGTATATTCCAAAGCTAGTTCAATCATTCAATTTTCCTAGATTTTCCTAGCGGAGAGCAGATGTTCCGTCAATAACACCATGTCGTGATTCGACACCAATAATTCTGAAGAACGGCATGACCGTACGATGAGCCCTAAATATTAAGTTTTAAATTTTAACTTAAATTTTGAAGTAACTTCAGTGAGTACAAATTTAATCAGTACACTCATAATTAGAGACGTAAAGAATTCGCGAATTCATTTTGGGACAAGCTAGAGTTCAAAACACGTGTGTTTATATAACTTTAGCAATTGGTCCACGCGGTATTTGACACCTCCTGGAGAACGCTGGCCCAATCGTCGCCTTCCACTATGACAGCAAACAACCAATGCGCAGTTGATATCGGATTTTTTAGGTCTCTAATCATAATACAAAATCAAGTTATAAGAACTGTTTTCTTTATCTTGCTGCCATTTTAACTAGGAGCCTACATGACATTGAGTATAGTTTATTCGCAGTTACTTAAAAATTTTGAATCAAAGTTTTGAAAAATCATTTCGTATATGACGTGTTTGGTTGTTTCCTGAATATGTCGCGTATCGCAAGCGTTTTATGCCTCTGTTAATAAAGGTATATCTTTTTTTTTCGCTTAATTGAAGTTTTATTT
Source organism: Clitarchus hookeri (assembly GCA_002778355.1). Classification (NCBI taxonomy): domain Eukaryota; kingdom Metazoa; phylum Arthropoda; class Insecta; order Phasmatodea; family Phasmatidae; genus Clitarchus; species Clitarchus hookeri. The sequence goes on along the minus strand of NQII01003847.1, from coordinate 146,809 downwards.
ATATTTTAATTATACATTTTAATATATAATTTATAATAAATATGATTAAAACCGAGAGAAAACACGTGTGTTGGTAGCGCCTAGTAAGAAAAAGTTGTCATGCAAAATATTATTAAAACTGAGTGCGCAAGAATTCTGTGCGTTGTTCATTGGCGTAATTTTCTAGACTTAGTTAAAATTTGTTTGCATGTGGCGGAGGAATATCCTGGAAGTATAAATTTAGCAAGGCTTCAGAAAAATGTGAAGTAACCGTGAATGGATTACAATGCAGTGTCAATGCAGCTATGAGCTGTGATATTTCCAAGTTATTATTTTCAAAAGTGCTTATTTTCCCGCGAACATGCTGTAAGTGGGTTGCAAGCGCGGCCGTGCAAGTACCTGTATGCAGGCGCGGTAGTACAAGTACCTGGATGCTGGTGTGACCATGCAAGTACCTGGATGCAGGCGCGGCCGTGCAAGTACCTGGATGCAGGCGCGGCCGTGCAAGTACCTGGATGCATGCGAGGACCGCGGACTGAGTGCGAGCCACTCTAGAGGTCATCTGCAGCTGCCTCGCTCAATGGTGCAGACGTGTTCTTTCGCTTCGCTGCTCACTGAGGGAGGTTCGCTTCGCACTCATTTCACGTTGACCTCGTCATTGAGCGTGAACCCTAGACTGACGTCCGCCACGCTGCCCTTGTAGTTGAACTGCCTGCCACTACGTGCACTTGGCGCCACCTGCACTATGAAAACATATTTTGTATTTTCTCAAGGAACTATTTGTAACCGATTTGCCAAAGTCTTTTTTGTAACACTACAAATAAATTTGGTTAAATTTCTCAAAACCTTAGTGTGAAATGTGTAAAACTAGAGGTTTTTTTTATCAAGCAGGTGTTGTAGACTTCGAGTTTATAATAAACACTGATTAACATTAACCATTTTGCATGTTTTCTAAAATATTGTATTGTAAATGTACAATATTTCAGCTGTAGAGTTACATGAAAATATTTAGCAACTAGTTTCCAAGGAATTCTTTGTTACAAGTACAGACATATTTTACTGTGTAGTACATATTTTATGTGTATGTGAATGCATGTAAAAATTTGTGCATGTACGTTCAAATAAGAGGTGTAAGCACACCTAGGTACCAATATAGACAACTGATATTCGGGAAAATTCTTCATGGATAATAGATGTGTTAAAAACACATGAGCTAATACCCGTTTTCCTGATGGGATGTTTTCACTGGCTCCTGGAACGCTACATCGCTTGCTGCTTCTTCCAGACATCCACGTATTTGATATATGCCAAGAAAAGATATTGAGGCAGGAGCAAGCCCTACATTGGTATCTGTTATCAGCGGTTATTCTGATTCTTCTGTGTGCGAGGAATTATTTTACCCAAAAATAAGTCTCAACAATTAATTTTTTTTAATTTTTGATTTAAATTAAATACATAACAATTTGAAAGCATGTGTTTATGAGCACTGCTGCTCATTGCCGAGAGACATGGCATTAGGAAACATAACAGCGAGATAAACGCCGGAGAGATGACATCGTAAATGTTCGCCACTGCCTTCCACGCTATGAGGTAGGCCAGCCCCGCCAACTGCTTTCAAAATGCGAACTTCAGTGCCAGGGATAAAACCAGGATCCCCCAGTTGACAGGCAACTTTGCCACCCACCTCACAACGGGGGTCGTTCAGACGGGCTGCAAATATTCGCAACACAGAAAAAACACTTTCTTCGCAGCAACATATGATTTGTCGACACAAAGAAAACTTTTTTAACGCGAACCAATACGACGTAGGTTTTTCACAAACAAATTTTTTGTTTGGCCTAGTTAATGATGGCAATGATAATTACTGTACTATTGTTAAAGTAGTTCAACATAATTTTTTAAGGGCTTATTAACGTCGCCCAGTGTTATGCCTGAAGGCTTTTCAGGAGACGGCTTATAAACAAATTTATGACCTAGCTTAAACTAACGCCCATGCCTTACATGGGAGTCGAACCCAGAACCTCCCGCACTGCAGATCGGCGGCGCACTAACTGACTGCGCCATGGGAGGTCCACTTCAGGAGTATTCTTTATGGCAAAGTTAGTTAAAATAATTTGAATGTTTAACTATTGTGCAAAGAATTTACTATTTGGTAACACAGCAACTACTGAAATTCATTAAGCGCTATAAATTGCAATGTAAGAAATAAAATGTTTTGTACGTACCTTAACACTTTCGTTTGTTACACAGCAAGATTTCTTCAGGGTAAACAAAACAACCTCGAAGATTTTTTCCTTCGATACACACAGAGATAATATTGTCATAAAACAAAATTGTGTAAATTAATAGCAGTAATTCTAAGTTGTATTAACTATTCATTCAAATTGACGCACGATTTTCTTACTGCAAAAAAAATCAACCTAAACAAATAATTATTTTTGCCATGGTACATAAATATTTGCGGACTTTTTTACAGCAAAATTTTATTCGCGTTTTTAGCGATTGTTCCCGAATACTTATAGACTGTTGTGATCTTTGTTGTCTCGTCTGGAAGTGACTCAACACCGTATTCAATTCTTGGTTATTCCAGACTGTTTATATTTTTAAAAAAGAAAATTCCCAAAGTACCTTTAAACTCAACTAACTATTGGTCTTACACTGCAACACAGACAATGCAAGGGAACTAGCAACTCATAATTACGCCACAATATTAATTGTACAAAATTGGGAAAAATTGATACCTATTGTGAAATAAATTCAAATTCGTAGTTCAGTCCTTATGTATGTACTGCTGAGTAAGATCAATAACTAGTTGAGTGTAAGAGTGTTTTTGAAATTGTTGTTTTTGTAAATATAAACTTTCTAGAACAGCGTTTCCAAACCTTTTCCAGCCACTGACCCCCACTTATTGCACTCACTTGAGTCAGTCTCGCACACCGCCCGCTGGCGCTAAGTAAGCGTAGCGATTACCAGACACATGGTGGCATTTATTTATTATTGTTGAATGGTCCAGAGATGAGACTGCGGACCCCCATACATATACTCGCGGACCCCAGGTTAAGAAACACTGCTCTAGAAAGCCAAGATTGCAGTATCGAGGGCAGGGTCACCTGAAGTGAAGGTGGCTGTTAGGGGGCGTGCAGGATGCAGCGCGGTAGACAATGAAATAGTAACAAGCGGAGGCAGGTAGAGTCCGGCAGATAAGCAGAGGCGGTGGTTAAGTATCAAGGGGGTGGCTGCTAACGGTAGTTTGTTTGCCGTCGGCCGGCCGCCATGCTTTATGCAGTGTGATTGCCTCCGGGTTACGACCGGCTGTGTTTACGAGCGCCTCGCCGCAGCTTTATTACAGGAACCCGATTGCAAAGCCACGTCCGGTAGAGAACATCATCTACAGCCGCCTCTCGCGCAAACAATATCCTCCAATCAAATGCCGCTTCAATATTCGTATTCCATTTGTAATTTCCTTCTGATCTAGGCCTAACTTTTCCACCCCAGCAACACACAGGTAGCTTATAGTCAGTCACACATCTCAATAATAACATTGAAGGTGTGCTTGCGTTAAAATATCTTCCCGCATTTACAACACCGACGCACAACTAGTTGCACTCAGACGCACGTTCCTCAGGCTTTAGTCGACTTCAAATAGACCCCAAAGTAACTTCAGTCGACCTCGAGCAGACCTCGACTTTATTGATCTCGAACAGATGTCGCTCNCCCAAAGTAACTTCAGTCGACCTCGAGCAGACCTCAACTTTATTGATCTCGAACAGATATCGCTAGACCTCAGAGGCGCCTCGAAACGCTTCGAAGAGAACTCAACTGACTTCAAATCTCATTCGATGTCAAACACACATTAAAGAGAACTCATTCGAACCCAGTTGTACTCAAAGAGATCCATTTGACATCAAGCAGATTCAAATGACCTCAGACGACCTCGAACAGACCACAAACTCATCTCAAAAATACTTCAAACTTATGTGAATAACCGTACTTGTGCACTTGTCCCTAGAATTTTAAACGGAACTCACAGTCGACACCTTGCAGCAACGCAGTGAAGCAGCAGGGCATGAAACAAGAAATAAAACAATGACTTTAAAGAAACTCTTATTTTTCACGCATTCTTATACGCAAGATCTTCGCATGTCTCAGCTGCAGGCAGATGATGAGCAATACCTGGTCGACGGCTGTAACACCTTCATCTATGACAATATATCTCGGTTATTGTCTTTTTATTGTCATCAGCTCTGAGTATTAAAAAAATGCCAACGAATTTGGACGACCCTTATAAGAAATTTGATTGAGTTGCGGTAAAAATAATCAACATGTAAAAAAACACCAATTATTTTTCCGCAGGCGTTGTTAACTACTATCATCTTATTAAATAAATTTTAGGAAATATTCTTGTTGGAATAATGGACGCGTTCAAGCAGAATTTGAGAGTATGTAGTGCAATAATTTCAGCAGCAATGATAAATGTTCTTCAAATAGTGTATGATACACAAATCCACACAAAACACGTGTGTTACATTACACACGAATTTGATATGCTAATTTGGAAATGTAAGTAATGCAAGTATCACAATAGTTGTAAGAAATATATATATTATTTTTTATTATGACAAACTATTGTATAATTGGTTTCTGGTGCCGTGGTATTTTAGTTTAAGTGCGGATACATTATCAAAATAATGTGTTTGCATAAATAATGATTCCAGCAGAAATGCACGCAGTAGTTTCCTTCAGATTGCCTGCTGACGTCACCTCCGTGAGTTCCCTCAGTTTGCAGTAATCTGCGAGTACATGGTCGGAGCGTTACTCAGGCTCGTTCTGCCATAGTTGAAATATTTGTGTACCTGTTACAAACAGTTCTTCGCTAACTAGTTGGCAAAGATTTTTTGTAACTCCACAGCTGAACTATTGTATATTTACAACGCATTATTTTAGAAAACACACGAAAAAGTTTACGTACAT